>VWZK01019793.1:477748-532534 GCA_013396935.1 Baryphthengus martii | reverse complement strand
TTTTTTTTTTTTTTTAATATCATATTGAAGGGCTGGAAAATGCTGCTTGAAGTGTATTTAAATCCCTCCACTTAGTTCATAGTTTTTAAGTAGCTGTTAACAACCATGAGAAAAGAAAGGGAATGTTGCATGTGAGAAAAACAGCACCGTGTGCAACTGCAGCCAAATCAAGTACCAAAAGCAGATAAGAACCCTCTTCAATATTTTGCAATAGTCATTGCAGTAAGACCAAAGACAAGAGACCTCCACCTTCTCATCCTATGCATCTGTCTCTTTTGTGCAGAAAACTTCTTCTGCACTCTCTTGAGTGTGTGAATAGCTCCTAAGAGCAGTAGATGAATTTCCCTTTGGAGCAGCATCATAGTTCTGGAGACATACTGCCTTATATTCATAGGTGCTGTATTTTACTCAAATTACAGATCCATACTCTCCGTTCTTCCTGACACATTTTAGGTAGAGCTTCATAAAGAAGATAAGTTCTTTCACGTCCTCTTAAACACATTGACCCAAAGCAGCATCTGGACTGTGATGTTCATATGCACATACACCATGACATGATTTTAACCTAGAGAATTATTCTTTCTCTTTTTATATCATGCAAGGTCAGACCTCACCTGGAGTACTGTGTCTAGCTTTGGAGTCCTCAATATAAGGAGGACATGGACCTGATAGAACAAGTCCAGAGGGGGACCACGAAAATGATCAGCGAGTTGGAACACCTCTCCTACGAAGACAGAGTGAGGGAGCTGGGGTTGTTCCGCCTGGTAAAGAGAAGGCTCCAGGGTGACCTAATAGTGACCTTCCAGTACATGAAGGGGGCTACAGGAAGGCTGGAGAGGAACTGCTCACAAAGTCCTGGAGTGACAGGACAAGGGGCAATGGTTTTAAACTAGATAAGGGCAGATTTAGATTGGATGTTAGGAAGAAGATCTTTACCTTGAGGGTAGTGAAACACTGGAACAGGTTGCCCAGGGAGGCAGTTGAGGCCCCATCCACAGAGATATTCAAGGTCAGGCTTGACAAGGCTCTGGGCAACCTGATCTAATTGAGGATGTCCCTGCGACCTGCAGGGAGTTTGGACTACAGGACCTCCAGAGGTCACTTCCAACCTAAATCATTCTATGATTCCATGAAGTGTCTAAGCTAGGTAAAGATCCAACCATTATCTTAGCACTTTCTCCCAGGCAGTGGAGTGGCTAGACCCAGATACATGGCATAGCTCTAAGGTTGAATTACATTTTTCACAGTCATGGGGAAAATTGACAAGGAATATATGAAAAAACTACTTCTAGAAACAGTAAACAATAATAGCAGAGGAATGTGACTCGTAACTGAGATAAAAACAGTTAGATCTCTGAATCAAGCAGGCCTTTAACAAAGTTTTACAAGGGGTAAGATTTAAAACATAAATTGGATCTCTAAATTGAAGTATTTATTTTTTAAAAAAACAGTCATGGTGATGGGAATAACTTGAATAACGTGATCTCTCTTAGGTAGGCAGTGGGCAGAAGGAAGCATATTAAAGAAACACAAGCATTTGTAAACTGACATCACTTGTGCTCTTCCCTATTCAGATAGCCTTGTATGACATTTATAAGTAAATTCAGTTATAAAACTGTCCCTTGCATGAATCCCTTTCCTTTACAGTAAAGGAGTACTAATGTCTCTAGTTCTTCAGAAACTGCAACTCAAAGAATTCTCTCCAGTATCTGACCAGTGTTCTCTGATTTCCACAAATCCTATTCACCCTCAAGGCATGAAAGTGCTGTAATCTCTCCTCGTATACCCTACCAGGCTCTACTTCTTCGTGTGATTTCTCTAGTTATATAAGGCTTTTGTTGCATTTTTATTCATTCCAGTGCTTTTATTTCTTTAATTCTAGTACTTCTATACTTATTTCCACACATATATTGCTTTCCAAAACTTCTTCAAAATGTTTCTTTTGTGGTCAGCTTAAGAACTTTGAAGTCTAGCAATAGAGAAAAGTTACAGAGAAGGTAAGTCAATTCAGACTGCGTATATTCCCAGGTTTATGCTGGAAATCAGCATTCATCTTCAGATTGGACAAAACATGTAAAGTTGTTTTCCAAAGACACTTTTCTTGGTGATGGCATGTGTTTTCAGATTAGTCCTCCGAATGCGGCGGAGGTTTGGATGGCAAAAATCAGTTCTGTCCCATTCCTACTCCACATTAAGAGTATTTGCAAACAGATATTATTTCACAAGAAAAACAGATTAACAAATTCATTTATTTCCCCTCTCCCCAAATTCTACTTTTGAACACAGAGAAGAAACAGGCATTTGGAAGCAGGAAAGAAGGAGAAGAAGGATCAGATGCTTCTAGGCAAACGTACCACTTGAATTTTCCATGTTGCATTCATTTCACAGCCATTCTTTGAGAACATTCATGTTGATTTGTGGGACTGTGAAAGGCTCAAAATTAAATGAAACTGAATGCTTTAGCACAAAACAGGAGCGGGTCATTTCCTGCTATTTCTGGTCTATCTGCCTGTGCCTGGAGCGTGAGGAATGAGGGAAGGGGGAAGGAGTGTCGTGGTGGAAGTGCCAAGCTGCTGAAGTTCAGAATAAATCTGTCTCCTGGCAACTCTGCACATTTGCTTTCCTTTCCCTCTACCAAGTGTTGTGGTACAGTGGAATACAAAGTCAGCAACTACTTTACATCCTCCCGCAGAAAAAAAAAAAAAAGATAACTGAATGCGAGGCGAAGTAAACACACAAGTGAATCAGAAAATGGAGGCTCTCCTACCCAGACGTGTTCCATCCTTCCATGGAGAAAGACGCTGAAAATACTACTCCTGCATAATCATGTTTTTTAAAACTAGAGACTCGAGGAAGAGGAGCAGCTCCTGCACAACACTACTCCTGCTTTGCTCGCTGCGCTAGTAACAATACCACCTGCTGAGTGCTAAGACGAGTCCTCTGCATACATCTTGCTCTCTCTTTCTCTTCCTAACTCTTTTTTTTCTTGTGCTGGTCACTTCTAAATTTGTTAGAGATCTTAAACTATGACACGAATGCTTTAGGATTAACATTCAAAACTTAATTTCATATCAGCCTTCCCTTCTCCTAGCCAGTCTGGTTCGGCCACAGATGGAGTAGGTTTCCCTTTATCATCTCTTGTTTCGTCTCAGAAAGAAGTGAAGCAACCAGGAAGGTGGTTTTAACTAACATGATTGTTATCATAGCTCAGATTAAGGAGGTAATATCCAGCTCAGTGGTGGTAGCCTCTGAAGATGAACTCCCTCCCTCTCTGGCAATTGTGGTATTGAGTTCAAATCTGCATATATGATAGACAGGCAAACCCTGCTCTTCATAGGCACTGGCCTCATCTTACAGATGGACAAGGCCTCAAATGACACAAAAAAGCTCCCTACCACACTCCATTTGTCTAAATCACTTTCTGTCCCTGACGATAAAAGGAGAAAATCCATTTTAAGAATGAACCTGCTCATAATATCCACATTTTCCCAGTAAGGATTTTTCAGTCAGGAAGTAGTCCAAAGGAAAAGATTTAAAATATTCTTAAATTTCTTTTATGAGCCAGTCTATCAGCTCCTAATTTCATAGACCTTTTGACACAATCAAATGCAGCTTTCCCTCTTGTCTTACAGGTACTCTGCTCCAAGCTGAAGCTAGAAATAAGCCTGTAATGTGACTCGGGTGACTGATCACACTAGAAAGAGTAAAAACCAGTGACAGGAAATTCATAAAGAACCAGTGGCCTGCTACGGTTTGCATGATTCACTGTTGACCAGTGAACAAAATTATAAAATGACAGCTTAGAGACAGGGGGGGAAAGAGTGAACAACAAAGAATATATTTCAATCCCATCTCCCCATCTCTATTACCAGAATGGCAAGAAGCAGGGTACCCGCTGCTCTAAAAGTTAAAACAAATGAAGAATTTTCTTTGCTAAAAGGTTTCCTCAGTAACTTGGCAATGTGGACTTGCTATTCTCCAAACTTTCTTTCTGCTCTGAAATCCTGTGCTACCCTCCTGTGACATTTTCTTGCATGCGCTCCACTGAAGTTTGGGTCTATTGTTTCACAACAAGGGAGCTGATCCTTCAGCAGTTACTTATTTATTGAGGTCACATGAGGTCAGTGATGTAGGTTTTATGGGGTGCTTTTTTTTTTTTTTTTTTTTTTTTCCAGAATATGGTCACTCTGGTCTGTTGGAATTCCTTTAATTTTGCAAAGGGGGAGGTAGGCACTGGAGGAGTTTCATTTTAAAATTACATATATACCAAACACATAGGTCTATACCTGCATTGTATGTATAACCGGCCACTTTCAATGTGTGTCACCCTCCTGTCACAATTTTGGTTTGATATTAATGGACTCATGATTTTTCATGAGCAAGATCTCAGTTCTTTACCTCTCACTGAGGGTTTTTTTGTGTTATGCAGCAAGGAAGGGGTACTCTGCCTTACCTCTCACATTTCCTTCTTGCCTGGGTGACAGGGGATTTGTTGACATTTGCTGCATGCCCTGTTGCTATTATAAATCGGAAGCTACATTTCAAGCTTCAGCACACTCAGAGTTAAGCTGCACTAGAAAAAGGACAATGGAAAATATAAATGGAAGAAATTCGAAGATGTGAAAAGGGAATCATTTGGAGGAGCTTTTTTCCTTTATTTTAAAGCATTTAAGAACAGAGAAAAAAAAATATCTTTGAAAACAAAGCAAAAAAATTCCCACTTTGTAAAGACAGATGCCAAAAGTTAAGGTTTAGTCATCAGAGTTTGGCTCCACTAAAGCCATTCTAAAATCTTCCCCTGAAACAATCTTCAGTAAAAGAAGTATAGTTTTTGTGAAGTGAAATATTTTCCAGAATTCTGAAAGTGTCTTTCTAAACAGTGCTTAATGGTAGGATTTTAATAAATTAAGAAATTTGGTTTAAAAACCAAATGAAGAGTTTCAATTTTCATTTTAAAAGCTTTCATTTTTGTGTATAATGTACAATAAAGGAATACCGACTATTTAAAAAATAAACCAAGAAAAGTCAGAGCAAAGTAAATTTTACAAATCAGGCCAAACAAAATATTTCAGTTGATCATAAAAAAAATAGTATTTCTTTTTAAATTTCATTTTGTAGGAAATTTCACAAAAAAGTTTGCTTTCCTGTGTTCTATTCCAAAATGGAAAGGGTGTTTTATAACAGGAAATTTCCCTGAAATGGAAAATTGGGTTTTCCTACAACTTCAATGGACAGATTTTCTAGTCACTTAGGAACTCCAAGTGACTTTAAAAGGAGTGTGAGGGCAGATTGGTTTATGTGGACTACTTACAATGACATCCGTCTAGTGAGAAGAAATATAATGCCGGGAGTCAATTTTTTAAGTGTGGCCACAATTCAACATCACAATCCTTAAAAAGACAGAACAAATAGAAAACATAAAATAATAGAGAGGAAGCATATAATTTGAAAATATTTTTCATGACCTATTTTAACTTGTTTCACAATGTTTCTTCTTTTTCTCCAGGATAATTTACTGCATAAGTCAAACCTGCAGACAATTTTGACCTCTTTTTCCTTTATTATTAGCTCTTAAATTTTATTTAAGCTTGATCGTTTTTAAAGGGATGGGTGGGATAAAGTGAAGCTTCTAATTTTGCATCCTGGTCTAATCTCCTATTTGAGGCTGCTACAGGCTGGGGTTTTACATAGTAATAATGTAAAGATAGAGAGATTTGCTACACACCCATACCTTTGCCTATCAACCTGTATGTTTTGCAGTGGCAGCTGGCCGTAATAGCCCCTTTTGGACTTGAAAATTATTAATCTCCCTGTGAGGGAAGCTCCTATATTTTATAGTTTGCTTGGGCTCAGATGTGGGTTTTTTGGGGGGGAACGGTTATTCCTGAACGGCAATCCTCCTGCACTTAAGTTGATGGCTATTTTCAGACTTCGCCAAACGTTTGATTTTTGCAATCATTGTTAGGATTTCCCCCACCCCTCCCCTCCCCAACCTCCCTCTACACGGAAACTAAAATTGTGATTTAGATATTTGGTCCCAGCGGCCCTGCCTGTGCTCAGCAAATGGTTCCATGTCACTCGCTGCATCACAATATCGGAGCGGCGGCGCTCGGTGGCAGCTAATCCTCTGAGCCCGTTAATAAGCTTAGGAGCACGTTCATTGAAGACTGACGCGTTAGTCACAAACAGGGAGAAAATATCTACTGGGGGAAGCTGAATTGGTTTTAATCATCTGCTAATCACCAGTAATGAGACCTACTCTGGGGAAGAAAAGAAAAACAGATAGTCAGAGGGAGGTTTTGTTCTTCACAGCGGAGTAACAGGGAATGAGAGGGCAGCTGTTATTAGGAGAGAAAAGATGGAAAGAAAGGAGGGATTTGGCCAGACCAGATGAAACTTCTTCTGTGGCGCACTGTTTTGTTAGCTGAGTGTTTCTTTCATTCAGCCTCCAAAACTTCAGATCTGTCAGCCCCTCTGAAAGCCCCGGCCCACCTCNGCCTGGTAACCCCCGAAGGGCTGGGAAGGCCGGAGAGTGGGTCTGCCTTGGTGGGAGGACGGGGCGCTCCTCCGACTCCCTGGAAGCCCACCTTGACGGTGCTTTCCTACTCACTCACAAGTCCACCTCGGAAAGCTGGGTTTCAAGGTGACTGTTGGGAATAAACCAAGAGAGGGACACATCCACCACAGCCCGTCGCAAAGCCACGGAGGGATGTATGGTGGCCTGGCGGGGAAGTCAGCTCTCCTTCCCGCCAGTGACACCTGAGCAGAGCATTTGCTTCAAGAAGCAGCCGTAGTGTTCTGCAGTTGAAAGTCGAACGATATAGCAAAGCTGTGGTTCTCAAGGAAAGCTACAGCAGGACTACGCTCCATGAGTTGTGCACATCAGCATCCTTAATTCCAAGGTGCTGGTATGAGGACTGAGGGTACTCTGTTCCTTACCAGTAGGCCCGGCGGGTGTCTCCTTCAGCTAGATCATGTTCACCTTTTTTTCATTTTATTTATTTTTATTTTTTTTAATTTGGTTTAATTTTTGGTTTATAACTGTACATCTGGCTCAGAGAGAAGAAGAAAGCCCTTAGCTACATTTTTAAAAATCTAAGCTTGGATGAGTTTTTTAAAGTGATTATAAAGTTGACTAAAAAGCTTTGCAAAGGCAGTAATTTCAGACACACTTCTGGCTGCTAAGACATGTCTATATTTCATTCTCTGTATATTTTTAGGGAGCTTAAGTGGGGTGGGCAGCTCAGTCATTGGAAAAAAGGTTTTTTTAAATGTCATGCTTCATTTGGCTGTGTGGAAAAGCTGCGTATCAGATGTCCTGTCAGGAAATAAGATACACTGATATACAATGTGCAAACATTTTATTTTGAAGAACTCCTTCACAGTCTCACTTCATGGAAGTGAGCTGCCCAACTTAGTCACACAGCAAAGAGAAGTCTACATCCTGATTTAGGTTTAATTTCTTGGTTTAGAGCGCATGGCAGCAGGATATCTGAAAGGGAAAGCGTGCCTCAGGTTTTTTTTCTGCGGTTTCAGTAATCCTTATCTCTACCATCAGGAAATGGGTCCCAGTCCACCAGGATATGGAGAAAACATTAGCCCAGAGAAGTTTTTTAACCTTTTCTTGATAGCTTGTTTATTAAGAGTGGAAGTGGGAATGACTAGTCTTTTACATAGGATCATCACAGCATCATGTTTCTGACTTTGCAGAAGGGCTCTCTGGAGGTCTGGGAATAGGTGGTACCGATGAGAAACAAAACATCAGCAGGCATTTTTCTTAGTCTTCTTGAAAGAAGAACTTGAGAGGCTTTACATGTGAAGGCAGGCTACACTTCTCTAAACGGCTGTTGTTACGATATGACCTTATTCTAGTGCCACCAAAAGTCCTTTGAGCTATAATGAGAAGACAGAACCAGGTATTTTTGAAAGAAAAAAAAAATTAAAAAAAAAAAATCAGGATAAATTCCTTTTCCTATGTCCTAAAAGAACAGACTCATGTGCTACCATTTACTCCCACTGCATTACTCCTGATTTTACAGCTCACCTTGAATGAAGAATAGACTATTCCTTAAAAGTGGCAATGTGTATTGGAGACCATCATTCTCACTGGATTCACATAGATAACCTGGAAGGTCTCACAGGAAAAACAACCTAACAAACTAACAAACTCCCATTGGAAACGAAGCCTCTTCATGGGTCTTCAAGGCAGAAAGAAACCTCTTTGCCTGCTTGTTCAACAGCTCTAGAATTCTCAGTCATGAGTCAATGAAATGTACCTGGTAATCTCCAGCAGTCAGACAATGCACAGAAACTGGTGTTTCAATACATTGCACTGAAATTTAAGACAGAAAGTGAGCTTAGAAAGTTGTTTCTCTATGCAAAACAAGCCCGTCAGAGATGCCAGATGCAATCCTAGTGACCTCTTGTATCCACTCCTTCCAATTTGGAAGCAACTTTGCCATGATAGTGAGCACGTCATCAAAGCCTTGAGGTAATGTTTAATTGCACTCTTTTTCTTTTCTTTTTACACAAGTATATTCAGCATTGTACTGATGTTTTCTCAGCTAGTTCATCTGTCTCCGCATTTTATCTTTCTGTCTGTCAGGCTTATTAGCATACTTTGACAGATTAAAAGGCTAAGGTCAAACAAACAAATCCCCAAAGAAATACTGCTAATTATTGTCATATGTTTTTTAAATACTTTTGCTTCTTCAAAGAATTTCATAAGGAGCTAAATTCAACTTCGCATTCTAACTGTTTCTTTTTTCAGCCCCTCCTCTCCTTAATATTGCTTTTCCTAGTCACCTTCCAGTGCCCCTCACCCCATTCTCATTTTTTTTAGGCAAGCAATTAGCTACTTACAAAAATACCAGACTGTGCTTCAGATGAGTTACGTTTTGTGGAAGGTACCTGGAGTAGATGTCGACACACAGTGAGTAACGTTCAATGAGCAACAAACACAGGTTTGGGTGGCTTTTCTATTTCAAGTTGTCTGAAGAAGTAAAAGACACCTTTCCTTGCCGGTAAAGTGACACAGATCATCCTTCTTCCGGAATACTGCTCAGGGTGAGTGCTGCATTTGGTTGTGAACAACAAAGGGATCCTTCACACCCCACCATTTTCACTCTGTCTGCATGGTGAGGAAGATTGGTTAGGATCTGGAGGTAGAGTCAGAAGGCCAATGAGCTACACATTGACACCAGGTGTTTTTCTTCACCTTCAGCATCTTAGAAGACAAAACAGAGCAGGCAGATGGCCTGAGCATGAGTGAAAAAAAAATGTAAAAAAACCCAAACCACAAAAGTCCAACACACATTCAGTTGGGGAGAATGATTACAACCACAGATGAATATTTTCTGTATTTGTTGTTGGCCGAGGTAAATTAATAAGGTACGAAGTGGTCAAACAAATTAAGATATTGGCTTCTTGTGAGGATGAGACAACAGGTGGCTGAAATAAATAGAGGGGGAGTGCTTTTGGAACAAGATAAGCAACAAAACAATCCTGATTAGCTTAACAAGCGGACATGTATTTATCTTATGCCTCCACTTTTCTATTAATTTCCAGACACTTTCATGCTTCAAGACAATATATCTGTTTTTTAAAGGATTAATTGTTTGACAGGTATGCGAAGGTAGCATTGCCAAACCTTGTTCGTGGCAGGTAAATCATTACATGGCCTAAGACAGTGTTCATTAGCAGCATTGTCAATCAAGTGGGAGTCCTGCCAGAGAATTGCTGATGATACGACAGGGTCAGAGACGAAGATATTCAGTCTCTATTCATCCATCAGATTTATTTTTTTTTTTTAATTAATTTACAGCATGATAATTGAGTCAAGTTTATTGTACTGCCCTTCAAACAATGCAGGATCTGGTGATTATAAATCTCTCGGTATTGAGACCACACAAAAAAGAGAAAGAGAGAATGAGAGAGTAAAAAAGGATGAAGAGAGCAGGAGAGTTAGAATAAGGTGGGGAGATGAAAGCTAATTGTTGAGATAAATATTTTAAGAAGGGAAAGTTTCAACTAGAGAAGGCCTGTCTTTAAGATGAAAAAAATGGTTGGGAGATGATGTTCTCAGTTAAAGAAATTCTCCACTAAAGGTGAGAGGCTAAATTGCCATTCATGTATCTGTATCATCTGAAATTATTCCACTGATAAAACCAACGTGTATCCTTCCCAGGGGAACAGTGCTGCCTCCAAAAGTATTGTTTCTTTCTGCTGCATTGGAAAGTCCTGTTGTGAAATGTTTTTCCCTTCATACGTGCAACTCTGCACGCATGTGTGCACATATGTGCGTGCAAGGTCTGTGTGCTAAGTCTCTGTGTCACAAGATTTAAAAGAAAAAAAAATGTAGAAGGGGAAAACAGAAAGTCTCTTTCTAAGGCAGAAAGAGGAGGGCCTTCTACAGAGGGAAATCCCTCTTCTGTCAACACAGGTATGGCTCTGATTGCCAGGGCAAATGTCCAGCACTCTACTTCTAGCCCTGAAAAAAGGGTTTGTAAGCATCTCTCCCATAACCAGCACCCTCCTCACACTTATGATAAAGAGTTAAAATAAGGGCCGTTGCCATCACGCACAGGCTTTCGGTAAAGTGATGTTACTGATAAACGTGCTCGCTTATCTACTTTCTTCAGTTTGCTGTTTGGCTGATTTCAGACACATGATAAATAGACCAATCCTACATTTTCATATAATTACATTTAAATATACTTTTGAGCAATTAAAACGAATGGGAGAGGAATTCATATGAAATCTATCTCAAAATAAACCTATAAAATATCTGCGTGGCTCATTCCAGGGCGATTTCTTAAACTCCCCTTCATACAGCAGCTATGCTCACGAGCTCTCCTCTCAGACCCCGAATTCTTTCTGGGACTCATCAGGCTAATGCTGAACATATTTAATTCCTCCCCATAAAAGGTTTAGTCTAAGTTGCTTCTCCAGTACTTGTTTGAACATTAAATATGCAAATAATCATCATTACACTTCCAACAATTACACATGTTTGCGAGCACCATGTCAAGTACTGGCAGCAGTGCAATCATTTGTAAAGACAAATATTCCATTCCAAGAGATGTCATGCTGCTTAGAAGATTTCTTTTTGTATTAGTAGCCACACTGCTGCTTCATAAAGTGTGCAAATGAACGTGACAGTGCTGCCAATAGCTGCCAGTTCCTTCCTCTCGGCAGAGCAGATGTCAATCAACCATCCCAAACAGACAAGGCCTCGGTACTGCCGCAGACATTAAACATGTAGGATGGAGGAGGGAGGGCACAAACAACACAGGCGGCGCAGGGGCTCGGCGTACTCCTCTGTCTCCCTCTCCCTCCTTCTTCTCTCCCTCTCAGCCTCTCTCCCTCTCTCTTTCTCTCTGAGGAGGCCTGAGGCCGTCGGAATATTTTAATTTCTGATTTCTGACTATATTATCGCGTGTTTGTAACAGGCGAATTGTAATTTGTAGCTCTGAGGTGATATGAAAAGCTGCCTGCGACCGTAGGACAGATGCAGGCGTGTGTGGCAGACTTCTCTCCTTGCTGCTCTTGCCTCCTTCTCTCTCTCTCCTGCTTTTTATGTAGTTATGGATAATTGTCAGCGTTCACTTTTATCACATCCAAAGTAGCAGCTTAGAGAAGATGCGATTTTAGTCAGGACTAATCTTGCCTCCTCCTGAAGTGGGAAAATCCCAAGTATTTCAGGGTCCTATTGATAACCCTGGTGCTTTTTTTCCATAAAAGACAGATGACTCTGGCAAGCTTGGGAGACTGCAGATAATGGGATTGACTTGGTACTTAAATCTCAGTGAACCAAGACAGCATAAGTAATTAGTGAATTGGATCCATACTGGGGTGCTAATGATGGCTAATACTGCCCCACACCATTCTAAAAACCACAAGATACACATCCATCTCATTCAGATAAAACCGAGGGGACACTGCTTTTGCCGGCATCATTTATTTCTTTCTTAGCACAGAATTCATCCCCCGTTAAAAAAAAAAAAAATCTAATTTTCCTGGAATGACATCCAGAAGAACAAGTGACCATTCTGTCAGAAGAGTTCATTATGATCACAAATACCTCTGGTGTTTTTAATTAAGAAAGGCTAATTAAGAGAAACTATGCATTTATCTTCTTATCTAGTTGTCAAGGGAAAAGTCACAAACACTAGCTATATGCTGTTTGAATGGGAGAGGCTGTTCATATTTTTAATCCTTTTTTTTAAAATATTTTTTTATTTTGTTTCCAAACAGACCAAATTTTCACAAAGGAGAAACTTCACCTAAAGAAAGTATTTCGTTTTTCAAACCGATGCTCCAAATTTTCTTAAGTGTAGTTCAACTCCATGTCCCAGTTTTCCTCCAGGTTAGTATAATTGTGTACAAACTAGAACTCTGCCTCATTTTTCTTTCCCCACGGAGTGATAACATTTTATCAGGATAATTTAGATAAATGTCTTTCCATAGGGTTTCCTTATCCTTCCAGGAGCTATGATCGACAAACAGCCACGTAAGATGAATGGCATCGTGTTTTGATCAAATGTATTCTCATCTAAAAGTAGAGAAGCTTTCAAGGTGAGGGGAACGTCTGTTTTCCTCAGATGTGATCGTCAGAGGGTGGTCCTCCCCCCGTGCCCTCCGGTTTGTTACAGTGGCTGCGAGTTCGGATGTTTCTGCGTGTGAGCCTGCGCATTGCACCCATCAGACCCTAAACCCACGGGACGGCTCGGTGGAAGATACGTTGAACTAATCCAACAGTTTTAGCAAAAGAGTTTTTTACAGACGTAGCTGAAGACGGGGAGGAGGTTGTTTGGGTGGGGAGGAAAGGCACGCAGAAACTGGGAACCCAGGCACCCTTTAGGCTTTCGTCCTGCCAGCTAAATCCTAAAGCCAGACAACGGATCTCGCTTCGGTTTCTTCATTGCAATTTGTCCTTTTGTTGTGGGACTTTAAAAAAGGTGTGATCTGAGGAAGGCGTTGGGCTGTAGCATATAAAGAGTTAAGGTGCAACATTACTGATTAACAGCAAAAGAGACTACTGCCAAACACTTTTTTTTTTTTTTTTTCATTAGAATTAAGCTGAAATCTTGAAATCTTTCTTTTCTCTGACTGTCAGAAGAGTCTTAATTCTGTGCTGGGTTATTTCAGTGAGTACCTCAGTAGGTGTATGTGTGACCACAGTAGGAAATGCTTTTTAAAGAGAACT
The DNA here is from genome assembly GCA_013396935.1 of Baryphthengus martii. Lineage (NCBI taxonomy): Eukaryota > Metazoa > Chordata > Aves > Coraciiformes > Momotidae > Baryphthengus > Baryphthengus martii. Next base: position 519,327 of record VWZK01019793.1, on the reverse strand, counting down.
TCATATTCAACATTTGAGGAGAAAAATCTGTTTAATACAGGGCTCTTCGTTTTCCTTCTCAATCTGTAACTGATTAGGAGGCATTCAGAGCTAATGTAGGATGAAAAGATGGGCAGATTCTCGGCTGATGAGGAGGAAGGAGGGGTTGGTTGGGGTAAAGATCTGAATCGGATTACTACAAACCCAAGTTTTAGTTGGGATGGGACTACAGTGGCAGCCCAGAGGCAGGCAGGCTGCCCTTCAGCAGCAGAAATGCTCTTACCTCCGTGACTCATTCTGATTCTTAAAAAGCAGAGATATTCCGCCTGAAAGTATTGCTTTGCAGATTGCAGCTTTCTATCTGGCCCAGAGATTTTTGTTTCTTTCTTTCTGTCTCTCTTGCTGCACACAAGAACTTTTGGCTTGTGCAGTTGCTAGATGCATGGATTTATAAAACTACAGGCAATTTTATCATGCTAATAAATCACACAATTCTTTAAGTCTAAAACTGAACCCTGCCTCCTCCCCAGCCAGGTTTCCTTTTGCTTTTCTGCTCAGCACTACTTGGCTCTTGCTAGCATTTAGTCTTGCTGTAAAAAATATTCCTATTTTCACAGTGCAAGACTTGAATTACTTTGATCTGAAGAAACCTGAGATATTTTAGTCTACATAAATAACCAGGATCCCCATTTCATAATTAACAACATTTACTGTGAAGCACTTCAGTGTGGAAGGGTAGGATAAGAGTATGAGAAATATTGGTGTTAAGATGTCAGGATACACCTTCTGCAAAATTGTTAAGGAAGGTCCCTTTTCTCAGGTTTCTTACTCTGACTGTTCCCCTTCCATGAGTTTAGCTTTCAGAAGAGCTTCATTGTTTATCTTCCTAACAGCCTGCATTTCCCCTTGAATATGATGAATGCAGCTGCAGGACCCTGCATCACCGGTTTTGGGAGTTTGTCAGATGGTGGGTGTCTTTAAAGAGTTTTCTAGCAGAAAGAGAAATGCCTCCCTTCTTTTGACCTTATTTGCTCAAATATTTAGTAGTTACTCCCATTTCTGCTGCCCTCCCTGGAAAGAGCCCTAGGAATTACAGGCACTGGTAGAATTAATCATATCACTGGACAACGGCATCTAAAATACTTCAATTCCCAGTTTTTACTTCTGAAATGTTATTCTCCATTTTTTTCTCACTAAACAAGAAGGCTTTGGCAGGAATCAGTAAAAAACTCCAGCTAGATCTGATATATGATCTATTCATTTACACCTTAGACTTACATACACTATTAGCAGAATTATAGACGTTGTAGTAAATGGTATTAAATCTCAGACACTTGACTAAAAGCAGGTCCATATTCAAGGTTAGAGAAAAGGAGGGGTCATTTTTATGAAGATCCTGACCTTCCCTAAACTAATATCTGCCACACATTTCTTTCCCTAATGCTTCAAAAAGAGGTCAGTTCATTCCCACATCCTTTCCAACAAGTCTTTGAAAGTTACATTAGACAAAAAAAAAAAAAAAGAAAGAAAAAAGTGTACAGAGCCCTTACATGAATCAGAAGGCAGGATAGACTACATTAGTTAACTTATTTTTGATGCCGAAGGGTGGAAGTTAATATAGCACTTGTTTTTCCTACCCATTGGAAAAAATAAGAGCTGTAGGAGCATTTTCATTAAGGGGAGAAATAAGGAAAAATGAATTCTGAATCACTATTCCCTGCTGGAAGATGCCCAGATTCCTGTTGTCTGCTGTGGGAGAGTTTGTAGTGCACATAAATAAGTAGTAGAGATAGAAAAGGTTTATGTAAAAGGAGAGTGGAAGCAGTGCACGTAAACAACTCTTTCATTTGACTTCGGATTTTCCCTTTCTGTGATTAAGCACACATGGCAGAAACCCAGAAAGAATCGGGTCTTATTTTAAAGAAAGCAACTCAGAATACTGTTCTTTGCTTTTTACATCTTATACCAGATATCAGGATGCTTCTGGAAAAGGGGCAGAATTAAAAGTACTTCCGTCAATTTGAGCAAACGGTCCTGAAATCTGCCAGCACAAATCTTCAGTCTTCCACTGGTTTGAAAGTTTGAAAGCAGCCTAAAAAATTTAGGGGTAGTTTTTGTTTGTTTGTTCGTGACCACTGATAGCATGAGCTAGCAGCTGGTAGGAGAATAAAGGAAAATGTGTGTGTATTGGCAGCAGACAATTTGTAACATGAAGCGATTATTCTCGCAGAGTCTTAAACATCAGAACTTGTGTCTTAAAAAATAATAATTTGCTTGGACAATTTTACAACTGAGCATTTAGTTTTTTTCCCATTTTTCCTCCTTCAAAGATGTGTTGGAATTTGTAACCAAAAAGATACATAATTTATCAATCTTGTACTTTTTCTTTTTTCTTTTTTTTTTTTTCTTTTTTTTTTCTTTTTATTTTTTTCAGGGGCGTTTTTCAATCTTGTGCCTTTTAAAGGCTTGTTGCAATCTTAGCTTGGTAAACCTACATCTCCACCTAGTGGTTTCACAGAAAGGTGAAGCAATCGTTTTTCAAGCAGTGTGGGCATCCAGAGAAGTTTGCAGTGCAACCCCAGTGTGAAGAAACTGCATTCTTTTTGAAGAAACTGTGATTAAATATATCTACACACATGCTAATTGGATGTTGAAATTTGATTGCCATGTGTAATTATATAATGGCTCTTTTATTTCTTCCTATCCCCTGATAATTTCAGCTTCCAGCAGAAAATCTCAATTGTAGTTCAGCATCAGTTCATCTATATTTTCTGTAACCCCATCCTAAACTGTGCTTGAGCAATGCTGGAAGATTCTCATCTTTCCTAGAAACACATCACAAAGTGTAACCAAAGCCCCAAACTAAGCACAAAACAATTAGCAAGAACCTGATAATGCCCTAGGACCTGTCCTTTGCACAGCAATGTTTTTTTATATCTCTCCGGTTTAGGAAACATTGTATCTGCTCTGAGGAATTTTCAGGAAATCCATGAAGTGATTTTTAAATCCATGAAAGATTTTTAAAAGCTTTTCTATCCCTTCCCCAAAAGCTTATTATTGTCTTTTCCTGAATCTTCAAAAGATTCTTTCTCCAGTTGTTTTAGAATAATAATGAAGGATACATCTGAAAGACTGTTCTTCAGAATACAGGGAACTGGACTGCTGAAAAAAGCTCCATTGTCAACACAGTTGCTTACTGTCCCACCTTAAACCATCCCTGCAAGAGCTACCTGAACCATATTAAAAAAACAAACAAAACAAAAAAAAAAAAAAAAAAAAAAACTTCAGGTACACAAAGAGACTGTTTGTCAGTACCAGAAAATCCATTCTGTTTAAAAACATAAAATATAGGCAGAGATGAATTTAGCCTCCTGATCCTGTGAAAAATATCTTATTTTTCTTAGCCACAGTTCTCATTCCTCTTTCATGTCTCTGCAGTCTCAGTCGCTTCACGCAGCAGTGAAAATCTACGAGGTTTCGGAGAGTTACAATCTCATTCTTTTCACAAAACAGTCAGTTGCGTCGGACTATTCACAGTGCACAAAATTAAGCATGTGCCTAAACCTGTGCAGGACTGGATCCTTCACATGGACAGTAGATGTACTGTTAATTAAATGCTACTTGTAATAAAATATATTAAAGTGATTGAAGCTGCTGCAGCTGCAGTGGGCCTAGAAAGTACAATAATCCTTCACTGTAATGTAGAATCCTCATGTCAGAAACATGTACAGTACTTGGAAAGAGTATAATTAATGCACATTAACATATATACTCAGAGAGAGAATATATAAAGAGGGTGCTCTGGGACATGGTTAAAATTTTTGTGACTTCAAATTAGGGAAATTTGGAAAATCTCCAGTTCAGCAATTTGAAATGATTAAATGGTATCATAACGTTGCCCTAAAACCGAGCAAATGTGAAGAAATGTGGAAAAGTGGTTTTACTTCATTACTGAGATATTCCAGCCTTAAATATTGTTTTCCACAAATACAGTAAATATTGATTTTCTTAGCTAATTAAGAATGGATGGCCACCCACAAATAATTAAACTAAATATATAGTCTTGTACAGTGAATTGAAAAATTAGATGCTCATTTCAGAGATGGGTAGCATGCGAAGGTCATTAGGCAGTCCAAGGTCAATATTGGATTAAAACTGAGATCTACCACCGAAGAACAAGGAGGAAATATTTTGGAGAGGGAAGGACATTTCAGGTGGCTCAGGCTGAGAACTTTTGCTATCTGAGATTTTGAGGTGGAGGTGAAAACAAAAGCTCATTTTTTTTTACTGTAGAGAAAGTTTACCCTTCTCTTGAAGAGTTAGACCTGTAGGGCACTGTCAGCATCATGAATTCATCAGCAAGAGACCCCGCCTGGGCTTGCCCTGAGCTCTGGTGGGTTGCTGGGCTCCTTCTGAGCAGTTAGGAAGGGTGTCCTTTTATACATCCTATATCTGACACATACATGTCACAGATGGATACCAAGTACTCTTGACAGCACCCGGTTAGAAGCAGTTTGGACAGACAATACAAGTGCTGCAAAACTCTGGAGTAGCTTTTAGGCAGAAAAATGGTGCTGGTTGGAAAACAAGAATGAGAGACGGTGGAAACCCCACACCTCATTTTGGTTTCACTTTGGCTGAGCTCTGGCTTTTTTTCATTTCAGAGTTAGATAAAAATGTAGCCTACGAAACTTGTCAGAAAAGAAAAAGAGTGAATGTATTGGGTTTTGAGTTTTTTTTCCTGGGTTTACATGAAGCCTGGGAAGTGGAAATTCAGCCTCTTTAGGAGGAAGGTAAGATCAGAGTCCATCTGGGTTGACCAGTCTTGTTCGCCAATTGTTTGTTGGCCATGCTCTGTTCAACTGTTTAAATCCTTGCCAACTGCCTGAGTCCTTTAAGTAATCCAAGTAGTTGATTAAAGAGCTCAGTGTGGCTGAGCACTCTTCATTGGCTGTCATAGTAATAAATGTTGATTCAATATACATGTAAGAGCATAAAGTATCCAGTGCTACTACTCAAGATATTTTTGCTTTTCCTGACTAAAATTCATGATCTCACAATACAGGTAGCTCTAACAGAAATCTAGAGAATCGGTTTCTCAGGAAAAAATGAAACTATTTGTGGCATTGGCTAAAAGCTCTTGCAACTGTTTAGTATAATTAAAGGTCTACAAATATTCCAGAGAAATAAAGACTCAAAATAGTTTACTTGCCTAAGTCAAATTTGCCACTAAATTATGGTACATTACCACTACGACCTAAGTCATATTTCAGTCAGTGGAGCTTTCTCATCAGTTAGAGATTTCTCATCAACTATATCTTCAAGAGAACTATATGAAACATCAACAGTTGACAGAATGACCAACGTAGGACCTTCTTCACATTGCATTGTCTTTGACCTAAAAGGAAAAGTAGTTTTGAGCTCACTTTAATGACCTTTTTGATTTCCAGACCAATCAGCTCCTGCATGCCAAAGCATGCACTATGTCCATGTATAACCATTAAGACATTCAAGGAAGTATTCAGGATCACAAAGCATTTATCAAGCATGCACAGCAAAGTTGACATGATGAAACTGATTATTTTACTGTTATACAGTTATTGAATCTGAAAAAGACCCCATAAAACAAATATATATCTTTATAGGCCCAGGAACCAGACAACAGCGCAGCATAATACGTCTGGAAAACTTTGTGTGTTCTCATTGCTAGGACTAGTTTTCTCTGTATAATTTTCAGAAGTTGAAATAAGCACACACTCTACATGAGTCAATATTTCTAAAACTTGAGGACTCAGATACTCATAAGTAGAGAGACCAACACACAGTTCTTCAACTGCAGACATATGTTGTATCAAAGACCTATTAGTATAAACTGATATAGAAACTCTACTATTATAACTAATACATGAATTCTAGCATGAATTTATAAAGTCTAGTATTAGACACATTTTGCATTTTGCTTCTTTTCCTAATCTGATTGATTAATTTTTTTATCAAGTACTTTCTTCTTTTTTAGGGAGGGACAGGTGGAGTGGACATGATGCATTTTCAAATATAAGCCAGGATTTCTCACATCCATGTCAATTTTACTGTAGTTTTGCCTAACTGTTCTTAGAAGTCCACATGTACTGTGAAGCATTTCCTTCAAAAAAGCCCCCCAAATCCAGACCTCCTTCAGTCACAAGGGAAGTGACCTGCAGAGTATCTCAGCACTTCTGTGAGCTGCATGGCACTGCAGAATGCCTTGTCCAAGCCACTGGAGGGAAAAGGCAGCTTTTCTTCAGCCTGTTTCTCCTATTTCTGGGTTGGTTTTTTTCTGTTTGTTTTGTTTTGTTTTGTTTTGTTTTGTTTTGTTTTGTTTTCAATCACTCCCACCCCTTGATAGAAAAGATCCAGATATGCGTAAGTTTTGTTATTTAAAAAACCCCACAACAAACAACAAAACCTATGCATATGCCCTATCTTTCATCTGTTTGTGAATATTTCGTTGGTCAGTATTCTGGGTACATCTCAGTGCAAACTGACAACGATTGAAAGTATATGGGGGAGAAAGGGGTGTCTGAAATCTTAGTTGAATTGAAGACCAAGACAGTGTTTATCTGGTGATTTCAGTAGAGCAGGGATTTCACTGTAACTGATGACAAAGCCTTCTGGCTGATTTCATCAGTACACGGATTTTTGGAGCCATCTCAAATATTTGGCTGATTTGTAGTAAACTTTTACGTATGTATGCATGTATACATTTTTATGTACTGTCAAGTAACTTAGAGAAGGAGAGAATAAAAACAAAATCACCTAGAGAACCATTAAATGATGTTAACAAATCAGAGTCATTGATGCGTCTCCCTTGTGTAGGAGTTCTAGTGGAGAAAAAGGAGAAGATGCTGGGGATGTGTAAAGTATTCTCCATAGAGAACACAGAGTAAATGTACAAGGAAAAAAAAAAAAAATAGAATGATAAAAGTTAGAAAAACATAATCATCCAGCAGATGTAACATTTATTAGCTAAGTTGATATTGAAAACATCTTTCACAGTTAAACAAGGCAAGGTGATATTAACATCCACTGTACTGTTCCTGCCCTGCATATACACAGAAAAATGTAATACATATATTCAAGCTGATAAAAAGCTTTAGATTTAAACTTGCTAATAGTAACTGTAGGTTTAGTACAAATAAACATGATTCAGAGCTGAAGTTCTGCAACGTAGCCCAGCCCAAGATTATTTACAGCCAACATTTCCTTCAGATATAAAGGTATTGCTCAAGTTTCAGTCCACCATTTAGTAAGGAGCTGATGAAGCCTTGACTTTGAAACAAAGAGACTCTCTTCTTTTTTTTTGACATTAGTAATTTTCTGTGCCCTTCATACATAAACCTGCAATAGTTTTGTGTTATGAAATAGTTTCTGCATTCTTGTACTTGCCTGCTGTGGTCTGGCATTTCTAACGCTCTAGGCAGCATCTACTTCATGGGATCTTTTTACTTTGTGTGTAAAGTTCACAGGCTGGGTTGTCTTTCTCAGCTACTCCAGAGACTCACAAAACCATGTTGGTAAGGGTGTTTCCCTTCAGATCTGACAGCTGGCAGTCCTCAGATGGATCAGTCCCAAAACCTTGGGAAAGCCAGAGCTGAGCTGGAAAGACGTGTCTTCAATAATACACTAGTAGGGCTTTTGAAAGCCTTGAGCTCAACAGGATTTTCTGCTAAGGATTTTCTGTGAGTTTTACACAGTCTGAAGTGTGTGGCTTCCAGCAGTCACACCCTGCCAGACTATGTCAGCCAGGCTGCCGGGCAGCTTCTCACGTGGCTCTGCAACACGCGTGACTCAGGAGAGGCCTGTCCCTACAAATGGTACAGAAGGACCGAACCCCTCCACCACTATCCTGGTGGGGAAGGCTCTCTTCTGTTCACTAGCCAGAGGTTTTGATAACACATCATTATGGTCTAAGATAATAATAAGATTATTGGAAGCACCTGTTAACGTTCTCATACCGGTGACCCGTATTTTAATGCCAATAACGCAATAGCTCCATAGTTACAAAAATGTAACAATGGGCTGTGATTTGTAATTTATAGCGGCGACATCAGAAACACCCCAGTAATGCTCTTGCTTGCTAATTGATCGTTTGCTGCAACTACTTCCCTTACAGACATAAGCTCGTAACGCCATTAGAAGTTAGAGGTCTAGCAGAGATCCTCCTCAAACAAAAGAGTCCAGATGGCTGACTGGTACACAACAGCTACCAATATTAGCTTTTATCTGTGGAGACCGTCTTTGAAATACAGGTCAAATCGTGAATGAAACATGCTGAGGGATCTTTAACTATCAAGCCAAGTTGTAGTAGATAGTTACATGGAACATAAAATTAACTTCTGAAATCATGAAATGTGTTTTAAAAGGCTGCCCTGCAGAAGAAGGTGAAGGGGTAAGGTAAATCAGGAGTTTATTGAGACAAGCTCTTCCTGGAAAGTTTTATTCTTTAAATATACCTAGCCTGAAGGTATGTGACTAACCAGCTCAGTGGGTTACACTAAGTCCTTCCACACATACAAGCTGCAATAGACTAAACAAAAACAAGCTTGAGAGGGTGATTATTGCCTTGCTCCCAGTATTCCTTCAACAGCTCTTCTCTGTGTGGTGAACACTAATAGAGCAGGTAAATCTGATTTGAGGTCCTACTGCTCTGTCTAGCTATAATAATTTACTAAATAACTTCCTTTCTAGGTATAAAGCTCTTAATAAGGGTTTGCCCTATACATAGAAAATGATTTTGTTTATTTTTTATTTATTCACAGTGTGCCAAAATTGGCTGTGACTGATTTGCAGCTTCCCTGCATCCTGGCAGAAGACAATTTTTGTGTATTGACTCTCACCATGCTTGAAATGCCAGGGGAGCAATGCACAACCTGATAAAGTTCTCTTCAACGAAGTTGGAGATTTTCCATTTTTTTGAAAATTCAGCTCATCTCAACTCCGGATGTCTTCGCAGAAGATAGGCTCCAGCCTTAACTGGGGTGCTCAGTCTGAGGGTAGATGGGTGAAATTTAAGGGCCAGCAACATATAAGCAGTTTCTCTAAATAATCTCGCAATCTCTTCAATTCTATGCATTTAAAATGAAGAATCTTGCAGTGTGCAGCCTGCAACATGTTAAGTATTTTTGGAACATGGGCAAAGCATTTACACCCAATAAGTAACTCTACATCACTTGCACAGTGAATTCTTTCCCACCCTGCATAAAATCCAGTATAACTTTCTGCAGTCCAAAAAATATAGCCCTGTGGTGTCAGGGTGGCTCTTCAATCCCTCTTTTGAATGAGTCGTTGAAGTGAGGAAAGACAAGACACATCCTTAGAATCATGGTCTGAGGAAAAGTTTTTCTGTCAGACCTGTTAGCAATGCCTCTGCTTTGACCACAAATTTGAAAGTGTAAACATAAAAAGGCTAAAAAAATGTGAAAGAAAGTGAGAGGGAGCGATAGCATGTGGCAAGAGAAGATACCATGATGAGTGGTTTGAGAGCAGTTACTATCTGATTTGGCTTCTTATAAAGGTGTAAACTACACAAGGAAAGATTAAAAGCCTTTTTATTCTTTACCTTAGAGTCTCCATGTTGCCTGAAGGTATGAAGAGCATTGTTTTGGTGGGAGACACTTGGGAGCTGCATTGTGTCTGTCACAATATGTCAAGTCAAACATAGGAGCTGAAGGAGTGCCTTGATTTTGCTCAATTAGTACTGTTTGCTTTGTGGCCTTCCCATTAGCAAGTATAAATTTGTACAGTGGTCACCATTTAAAAATCAATATTTACCAAGGGTTATCACATCATCAAGCTTAGGACACTAAGTAGTTCCTTAAACTTTGAGCAGAAAATAATACTGAGATCTGGTAAATATTTAACACACGTATCATTTTATGGTAACCACCACTTTTGATACAGATGTTCATTACCTCTTCCTAGCTAAACCTTACCTTAAATTACATTGCACTGAACTTAGGCTTTAATTCAGATAGAGTTCAGTTAAAGGAACTGAGGAGAAGTATACAATGAAACAGACTTTATAATGAATATAAGGAAAAGAACTATAATGAATAATGACTTTCCTTCTTTTGCTGTCCTCTCATCCCAAAGCATTTGATTCAGCATGGATTCTCCAAGGAAATATTGGATTTATGGCTAAAATATACCTAGGGAAAATAAACTCTTCTAGCTACACTGTCCAGATACTTTTAATCTAACCACCCTTCCTTTGATGTTTAAGTAACAGATGTTTAAGAGATAAGAAATTAGATAGTGATTACTGAGAAACGACTTAATTCCAATTCATTACTTGATGTTCTCATTCACTTGTTCTGCAATTGACAGTAGTTAGTAGGGTTGTTGGTTTTTTTTAATTGACATTTTTTATGTTTTAACAATCAACTTAAACTTAACCTGTGTACACCTCTCATTTTGAAACACATCATTTGCACGCAAATACGTCACTTTTTCAGTGTAAATTGGAATTATTTCCAAACCAGCTTCACTTTAATTGTGTGTGTGCCACTTAGTCAGCTTGTATTCTTATAGGCTATTGAAAGATGTAAGGAGAAAGGAGGAAGCAACAGCTTTCCTTCTCCATACTTCCCTAAACAAAATCTATTCCCTCCCAGTTTTCTGAAAAAAAAAAAAAAAAAAAAAAAGATATTTTAAATGAGCTAGAGGAAGGACTTGGCAGGAGAGAGATTAGGTTTAGGTATTTCTAGTGGGAAGGAATAGGAATGATTAAGAAACTATCTTGGATAGCTCATTAGCTTTCAAATATTGCATGTGTTTGGTTGATAAAGGTAATAATGTTCACACAAGTACTGTAAGGCATTTGACTTCGTACCTCACAAAATTTTGATTAAGAAAGTAAAATGATAATAAACTCAACATGGCGTATGTTGAATAGCTTAAAAAGTACAATATTTTTCTTGTAATTGCGAACAGGGAATTCTCACAGAAATGATGTTTTCCTAGTCAGGTCCTCAGGGATCAGTTTTTAATGCCATGCTGTGAAATATTTGTATCTGTGCAGAGGAAGAGACTTAGAATAGGTGTTTGGAAGAACTTTCTGAAATATTAGGTAGCTATGCAAAGCTGTGGTTTTTTTCAGTGAAAGTTTTTAAGGATTGATTAAGTAATATGTTATAGCCATGTAAGTTCATTTACATCTATTTCCTAGTGGGAATATGGCCTAGATGACTCTTGGAGACCCCTCCAGAACTGCATCTGCATAAGTCAAAGACAAAGTGATCACTGACAGTTCTGATCTTCCCAGTCCAGAGAAAAGCCATCAGAATGGCAGCAGTGATTTTTAATTTGCTGTTACAATAAACAACCCCAACAAATTATGCCTGTATAGTCCGTAAGATAGGCAACATTTGCAGGGAGAAATATTATTTTTTATGTCTAACTGATATAATTGAAAAAAAACAAACAGATGAGCTTTTAGGTACACAAGCCCTAAATCTCTTTTTTTCCCCCCAAACTTTATCAATCTTTTAAAACATGCTACTGGTCCTTACAAAGTCTCCTTTGGTCATCATAATTCTACAACCCCATTGTAATAAAAAATTGAAGTAACAAGTGACTTGATTAAGTCTAGGAGAAGCAACACGGAGGGGAAAGGCACAGTCCTTTCACTCTGACACACAGACAGACTGTGACACGCTCCAGTGTCTGGAAGGCCAGTTAGGACAAATTTAGAGTGGAAACTAGGTTTGTTTTCTGTCAGTAACAACAATTAATTCCCAGACAATTTATTAATACATTTGATAGGTTCCTCATCAGAAAAAAATATTTTAGAAAGTTAGATTATTTTAGGAAATTTTGTAGCTCCAAGAGGAGCTGAGATTTGGAGCTAGACCAAAATGTTTAATGGGTTTTTAGTTTTTGTTAAATGGGAATAAAAAAAAAGTGGATAAACCCAGTTGTCCTCTTTGTTTTCTTAATCTATGAATCTTCAGCTCTGTAATTTAATTCCAAGAGCTGAATTTAAAAATAGTGAGTAGAACAGCTCTAATGCCACCCTCATTTCTAGTTTATTGTTCTAAATTTGAGGCTGCTACATCTCTCAATTGTTGTTCTGTGTTCATCTTGTTAAAAGAAATCGTCTAGGGCTGCACAAGATGAGAGTCAGGCCAGGCCAACGTAGACAGACTTCTAAGCAATCTCCTCAAGCACCTCAAATCCGTGTCCAAACCCCACAGTTTATCACATTAAGCCTATCCAGGTGGTAGGTGATACGCTGGTATTAACAATCCATGTCCAGTTCCACTTTCACATCTGTAGAAAATTGCCACCAAGCCTCCCTGGTGGTCTTTTAAAAGTAAAAGAACCCACATATACCTGAATGCGAACCACATATATTACAATATCTTGTTCTGAACTAGAAACCAGGCTCTTAGTAATTTAGAATCTGAAATATGTAGCAGAACATGACTTCAAATGGCATCAAATTGTGCTATTTGAAAGTACTTTCCCTAACTGCCTGTCACAGTCCCAAGCTCTTGAAGACAGGACTTGGAAGCAGAGAAGCACATCAGGAGCTCCTCTTCTACAGCACAGCAGACCACTCTTGCTGGCATCAGTCTGAACATCTAGCAGAAGGCAACATCCAAGATGGGCTGATAGGTAGCTTGAGGCACCTCACACATCTAACTTGAGATGGATAGGACAAGTATTTGAGTTTGGAGCGTTTCTATCCCTTTTACTTAGCCACAGAGAGAAGTAGATACCCACAGATAGCAATTCAGGGCACTGAAGCTCAGTTCCTTGCAGAACCTATTTCTCTTCACTAAAATATGGACACTGAGGGAAGTTTACTGTTTAGATGTGTACATTAGGTCCCTGCAGCTAAGTAGTATGAATATCCCACCTGCTTTCTTCCACAGGTCATATATCCCATGCAAGTTCAGGCACCCATGAACCCTGGTGGATATGACATGGGATTTTGTTGCATAGCTGCTGCCTTCATGGTACCTTTTTCTCTCTGAGCTGAAAGTCTTCCATGGTATTCAGAGCTCATTACAGAGTGCAAGGTGTTCTTACCCCATTGTAGCAACCCGGAGGTACAGATTTTTGTAACACTCTTTTTTTATATATACTCATCCTCTGGGGAGAATTTTCACTGCACCAGCAGTGTCTTGGTCGTTCTACTCCCCTTAAGAGGTTCAGACAGTGCAGAAAGGGGGTGAGTGGTCAGCACCTTAAGAGGCACAGAAAGTTTTTCAGCTGCCTGTTGCTGGAGGCTCAGCAGCCCTTACAGGGTTAACCCAGCAGTGGGCTGCTGCTGTGTCTTGACACAACTCGGAAGTTTGCCAGAGAGCAGTAATTAAATTTCATGCTTTTCATCAGACTTATTAAATGTGCTCATCCCTACCAGCTCCCATACTGACACGGACTATTATTATTGTTATTATTATTACTTTACAATTAGTGTGTTGTTCCCTAACCACCGTTAAACATGACCTGAGAGTGTTTCTGAGTTAATACTTTAAGACCAATCTAAACTATACAAAGCACTGAGAATTATAGAAGAGACGTTTATTTTAGGTGTCAAAATGTTTTTCCTATGTTCAGATTTTTAGGGCAATGCTTATTCCCAGCTCTGTCTTTATTTTTTCTGAACTTGAGGAATGCCTTGATCTGACGTGTGCCTGCATTTTGGAAAGATGAGGTATATTTTGGCAGGGGGAGCAAAAGGAATGATTACTGCAGGAAAATGTATGGTAAAATATTTATGAGGTGTTTAGAGGAAAACAAACTGTTAAAAATATAAAAATGTACCCAATTCTTGCATTAGATTTACAGGATTTTTATTTTTTTTTAAGTTGTTATTTAAACCCTATACCATTTATTCAGTGCATCAATGTGAACTTGTTGGCGTCTGCTACTGTGGATTGTTTAGCCTGATGACTGATCTCGGAGAGTATGACTGTAAATACGAGTGTACACTTGTTCAGCCCTTTTCAGTGCAACCTGTGACAGCATCCTTGTGGTAGATGATAAAAGTTACTGAGGAAGATGTCACAGCTGGTCAAAGCACTGTGCTGAGATCGAGTAAACACTATACAAATCCCTCCTTCCCCTCACAGAGAAGTGTATTGCAGCAAATATACTAACCTGCCCAGTATTTATAGGCTTTAGTAATTTAGTTCATCAAAGACTACCTGCTTTAGAACTTGTACCTCGTGCTACATTCAAGCTCGGTGTGGAGAAATAACCTACTTTTTTTCTTTTTTTTTTCCTGAGTTGTTTGAAAATTCAACTTGAATTTTGCCCTGGGAAAGAGGCTCGATTTGTACTTGCTTAGCCCTAAGACTTGTGCAGAGAAAGCAAATTTGTCATGTATCTGTCTTGACATTATGTAGATAATTCCCTTTGATAAACAGTATCATTTTTCTGGAGCAGTATTGAAGAGGACTTTACGCTGGAGTGAATCAAGAGCAGCCGATATGGTTGGGTAAATACTTAAGTTCTACCAGGTATCAGGTATATGCCTTATATATGAGAGGCAGTCTATGTTCTTCAATTGCAAAAAATGTCTCGGGTTACCCAAGAAATGATTCTCCAGACCTGATATTTTTAAAGTTGGCTTTTTTCCAAATCTGACCATTAATAGGTTCATAAAAAAAAAAAAAAGGTATTTCTGTTAAGACACGGCATTGTACAGAGGGAGCTTGGAAACAAACTCATTTCTTTCACAATGGTTACACCACTGCCTCTGAACTGCATGATTGGATTGATGTTTGGACTCCAGCATTGCAAATGAAAGAGCATCAGTGAACTCCAAAGACCAAACAGAGACTCCATGCTCCCGCAGGAAAAAAAACCTCAGTGGTTGCAACCCACAGCTCCTTTCCTAGTGAAATATTCTGCCGTTGTCATATAATAAAACCTACAAAATGAATTTTTTTTTTTTTAATGTTTTGATTATCAGAAATTTTTTTCTGTAAAATGCCCAGCAGCAATACCCATAGAATACATCTAGAATACAGGGCATCTAACCTCAGGGTTTCTCTGTACCAGTATTTGGATTCTCATTGCTGCTACTTGCTTCATAGAATCATAGAATGGCTTAGGCTGGAAGGAACCTCAGAGATCATCTAATCCAACCTCCCTGCCATGGGCAGGGACGCCTCTCAACTAGACCAGGTTGCTCAAGGCCTCATCCAACCTGACCTCCAGGGAAGGGGCATCTACAGCTTCTCTGGATAATGTCTTCCAGAATCTCACCACCCTCGTACTGAAGAACTTTTTCCTAAGATCCAGTGTAAACCTATTCTCCTTCATCTTAAAACCATTTCCTCTTGTCCTATCACTGGACACTCTTGTGAAAAGTCCCTCTCTAGTCTTCCTGTAGGTTCCCTTCAGTTATTCAAAGGCATCTATAAGGTCCCTCCAGAGTCTTCTCTTCTCCAAGCTTGAGCATTGGTAGGAAACTAAGTTCCAAAAATGCCAGTATAGACAAAACGATAGGAAGCTCTTGTTGTTAAACCTGTCCACGTGCCTCAAGGTGCCCCAAGAAGGCCAAGGTGTGAGCCTTTCTCTTCTCCTTTCTGGTCTTGAACAATTGCTCCCTGCCACAGCTTTTACTCTTCCCTGCATGCACACTTACCACTTCATACATCTGCAGAGCTGGTGGTTCAGGAGGATGGAAGAGAGCACCGTTGATACACTCAGTGAGTTGGGAGGCTCGTGACACACCAAGGTGAGGGAGCAACAACAGCCCAAACACTTTTCCATCACCTCTGACCCATGCACAAAGGCCACGGCTTTCAGAGCATTTGTCAAAGGAAAGTGAGCAACTGGGGAAAGCAGTCTTCTCAGCTCCCAGAGTTTTTATTCTGCGTCTTGTGTTTTTCTCAAACTGCAACCTGGAGGCAAACTACACAACCTCGAGGTTTCACGTGTCGTTAAAACCACATTCATACACACGCACACGCTCTCAGGTGGTGTATTACTGGAGCAAAGCTTCAGATTGTGGCAAAAAAAAACAACCCAACCCTGTGGACAGAGGAAAACTATTTTTTAATTATTTAAATGTTGTGAACCAACCTCATAATTTCTCAGAATTTGGAGCTGGCGATAATTTATGTTTCTAGATATATGCCTTAACATAGGAGGGTCTTGTCTACTTGAGAATTTGAAGGCAAAATCTGCTACGGTTACAAAGCAGCTGACCAAGTTGTGCTTTTATTCCTGCTCCCATTTCCTTCCAGCTCTCCGATTCTTTTTTCCCTTCTCCTTTTCTTTCCTCTGCGCTCCCCCTAGTCATCCACCCTCCGTCTCACAAAGAAGAGGGAGGCTTGTGAGTTTGTTATACTTGCTGTTGGAGCACAGGCAAGCTCTGGAGGAATCAAGAGAGCTCATTTTCATCTTTTATAAACAGCATCTCTCCCTCTCTCTCTCTCTGTGCTGCAGCCTGTGGTGACACTGACCTCTGGTGATCACATAAGTAACACTCACACTGAAGTGACACAGCTGCAATTTTAAACTAGGATGTTTTGGGTTGTTTTTTTGTTGTTTTTTATTTCCCAGAACAGTGACTCTCCTTTAATGAGACTGTATTTTTCGGTCTGGTTTGCACCGTAAAGGACAGGCAGGGATATGTCTCCCAAGGGGTGCTCCTGCTCTGGTTTCACACGTGGGAATTATCACAGCCCTTCTGTTACTCTAATAAGTTTTGCACAACATTTCTGAAAATACATATTGCACATGATGAACAAGTTTATCATCTGTTACGCTGTTTCTTGGAAACTGACTTACATTTCATGTTTCACGGGGACCTTAATTGCTAAAACGAATTCAGAATAAGGCTGTGGCCTGTGCAGAAGTGACACTGGGCAGCTTCTCGCAGCACGCTGCCGTCCTTGGGATTTCTCCTTGCACTCGCCAAACGTGGCATTAACTCCACTGAAGTGAATGGAAACCAGATATCCACCCAGGGTCGTTTTTGTCCATCTAGCCAAGAAAAGCAAATAAATCCAGGGCTACAGGCTGCAAGTTTTCAATTGCTCATTTTAAAAGTGTTCTATTATGATGTTGGAATGATCTCAGCACACTGATGTTACAGATTCTGCTGCAGACCTTGGCGGAAGTGAGCACTGAGTTAGTGAAAAGAATTTCGTCTTGACATTGGCTCTATTTTGTAACCTTAATTCTACTTTAATTTATTCTTTGGAAATTTTAGAGCTCAATCCCATGCAGATGGAATGAGAGATGTCATTGGTAAATGTCCAAGCTGTGGACATAGGGTAACAACACAGGTCTTTGGATGAACTGTAATTAAAAATATAAGGACTGACGATACCTTTATTATATAAGCAATGCTTTTTGAATATCATCAGGTACTGCTGTAGCCCAGTAGGTATGAGCAGTCCTTGATCTCCTTAGCATAGCTTAAAATGCAAGGAAAAGAGGGAAGGATTAATTAAAAGCAGGCTGTTTAAGTAAATAAAAAATTGTTTTCCACAAAAATCACATAGTAAGGTGTCAGGTTAGATGAAAGATATAAACAGCCAGATAATAATCCCCTTGACTTTGTGTTTAACTTTTCTTCTATTGATAGGTTTGCCTGAGTAGTATTAAAACATTTCATGAATCTGTTTAAAACACTACTTTACTGTAGCAGAATGAAAATGAGTGCTTAGTAGTCTGCCGTATGCTTTTAACAAACAGGTTTCATTTACTCCTTTGAGCCAAGCAAAATTAGAGGGACCTAAGGGTCTATGATCATTTGCCCAAAATTAATGATCGGTTATTGAATAATTAACTGTCATTGATATCTCGTTTCTAAACAAATCAATGGACCCATTTAAGTGTTTGTGTAATGATAGTAATATAATCCTTCCTCATATGAACTGCAAGCGAATAGACCAAAGAGAAAAAGCACATTCTCCACCCAAAGTGATTATAAGACCTACTTAAAAATCATTTGCCTCAGCAGAAATATAAAGTATTTTTCTGCATAATTTACCTCCACAATGTGTGCATTTGGCTTCCACTTTAAAAACTGAAACCTGTGTGAGTGGAGTTAGTGCTCCAATATCCTTGAAATGCGAGAGCAGGAGTGTAGGTGTTGTTCACAAGAGCACCAACACCCATGGTGTCCCAAAAGACCTGCAGAGGAGAGCACTGAATGCCCCCCAGTCAGGCACTTGCAGAGGGCATCACACAACTCGTGAGCTGGCTTGAGAAAGATGGGACTACGGAGGGGATGGAAAAGGCAGAGTGTGGTGTTTGTTAATCTCTTTCTCCTGCCTGTGCGTTGCTTTCCTTCCCACCACCCAGCACTGCTCTTCAAGGCAGCCAAACACAGGCTGGGGATCTAGGATTTAAGTCAAGAGGACTATCTTTTTTTTTTACAAGACCATAACGTGTTTGTAGTGCGCGAACAAAATTACTGCCACCAATGAGGACGGCTTTATAGATTACTCTGTCCCTCTGTTTTTGAAAATACTCTGGAGTGTCACACGCAACACTTAATGTTGATTGTCTTAATAAACAGCAGTGGCACGTAAGCACTTCAGCTTGGGTACGGAGAGGAGAGGAGTGCTGTTTATTTCGAGGCACAAGCAGAGAAAACTATAAAACTCTTCAGACCAGGATTTAATTTTAAAATGTAATGTAGTTCACTCAGAATGTCGTAGACTTACCCGTTGCTAACCCTTCAGCTGGGAGGACCCTGAAACCTTGAAGCAGAATTATTTATGAGTATTGGGAAAAGATGGCATTTTGAGCATTTAGTAAGAGGTCTGTGAGAATGACAAATGCCACAATTGGAAACAGAAATGTTTGCCTTATCATTTCAATGAATGTTTAAACAATAGCAATAATAATAACTCAAAGCAGTAAAAATCCAAAATATGTGACTAAAACTCTTAGTGCTCAGCTATATTTAAAAAAAAATAGTAATTATATGGGTAAACTAATCTTAAGATCTAGTTATTTTTGCTGTCACTCATTCACTCCCACCCTTTGGCAACAAACACATCGGATTTGCCTTCATGCTTCTGTTAACTCTTGCTTAAAAAGGACCACTCTTACTCTTCTGGAACATCAGTATCTGAATATTTCCCTAAAATGCTAAGGTATTTTCTCTGCCTTAGCCATATGGTTTTAATAATACACCAAGTTTTGCCTAAGCTTGGTATTTGTGGGTTTTCTAAGAGAAGAGGCAGAGTTGGTAAAGAATTAGAGAGGGCACAGATTTCCCTCCTGTCCCAGCAGAGTGTCTGAATTCTTTCTCAGTTTTGAAGGTCTATTTACTGGAATATGTCTGTCCCCTCCTATTGTGATGAATTTACCAGCTGACATGCAACAGAAGTGTATTTTAAAATGTTTGTGAGCCTCTTTTTCAGTGAAAAATCTGTAGGTCTTCCCCAGTCTTCCCAAATGTGAATCTATCACAGACATATGCCAGCATACTGGGATTTTTTTTTCTGTTGCATAAATCAGACCAAAAGCAATATGCAGTTATGTCTGATTCCACTTCTGAGTGTGGAGTAAACCGGGGAAAGGGGAGACCATCCTTGTTCAAAACTGGGAAAGGGGAGGGCTGCTGGGATTTTGTTTTTTGCAGGTGACCTGCTCCGTTTGTGATCATTCCATATTGGGAAAATTCGGAATCAAAGGAGTTCATGTCTGAGCAATATATCTATTACAAAAAAATCGTATTTCATAGCAGAAGCTATTTGTAAGTATATACAATAATGAACGAGGTGTATTTATATGTAGAAGGAGTTTGTAGGATAAACAGAAGATAAACATGCACTGAGCCAGAGAAGGAGAGGACTTGGCTGCTTAGCTTTAGCCAATCCCATTTCCCGTGGATGCAGAGGCAGCAGAGCATATTTGCTGCAACCTCCCGTCCCAACCTTACAAATGCTCTCATGCATCGAGCCGCTGTGTACCTTCCTAGTGCACTGGAAATGTTAGCAATTGAAAATGAGATGTGTGTTCAGCAGACATATTCACGATGTACAGAGCATTGAAAGAAATTAAAGATGCAAAAGAAATGTTAAAACAACCCTTTCCCCCCCGCCCCTTCAGCTGTTTGAACAGCAAGCTTCTTATTTCTTTCCTGTGAATCTACGCTGATAATAAAAGGGAATTTTTAAAGAGACTAGTGGTGAAGTTTCCTAGCTGAAAATGTTTATAAAATATCTACTTATCTCAATCTCTTAGATAAGAAGCAATTACTATTTGCTTGAATATGCTGCCAGTGATCTTGTTCCATGATTTCATTTACTGTTTTAGTTTTGCCGTATTTGACAGAAATTGAATCATCTTTATTTGTATTATCTGTACATCAAGCTTTTTGTGGTTGGCAGTCACAGTAACCTCCAACTATTTCTTGGAACTATACCAGACAACATTTCCAATACCTTTTGCTAGAAAAAACATTATTTAGAGCAGGATTTATTGTAAAAGTGCTGGGTTTATAGCCATATTTATCGATCACCTGATAAACATATTTAATTGTCATCCTGGTGTCTTAAATAAATAAGGGTGGCATGTTCTTCTTTCACTTTAATAAATGGTGTATATGTGACAAGTACAAGACTGAATAAAGTGCATGATGAGCATTTATTTTCAATGCCATGATCTAGTTCTTTAATTTTAATATAAAAAAGTCCGATTTAGAAGTAAAGTGGTACTCTGTACTGTGATTTTGCCTCTTTGCTTTGTTTTGCATTTTAATTTTCTTCCCTGTTCTTCTGTCCTTACCTTGTTCTTACATTTTATAACAATGAAGGCCAGCAAAAATGTTTGTCTGCCTCAGAATCTTTAGCTACAAATATTTTATATACATGTTATATGTTATTATAACTGAAACAGCTGTTTTTGAAGTAATTCCCCTTGGAATATTAGCAGTTCAACGGTAGTATCAGAGAGACCATAAAGAGAAGCTCAGCATAAACAAAAGTAAACCAGGCATAATTGCAAACTGTAAGGATTAGGAAAATATAACCAAGCAGCAAGACTAATGAAAAATAAACAGTTTCCTTTAGTTCTAATCCTGGAAGGTGCTGTTAGTAACTTATATGATTCCAATATGATTTTTTTTTTTTTTTCAAATTGACTGGTTTTTTTTTTTTTTTTTCTTTCCTTTTCTTTTTTTTTTTCTTAATTAAATATTTTATTCTGTTGCTTCCTCTTGACAGGTTTTCTTTAGCACACCTGAAATAGGTTGCGATCTGCCCAAGTTCTGGCTTTGAGACAGAAAGGTAACTTGGTTTTGATTGTCATTTCATACTATCCCTTTTGGTGGGGTGGGTAAGAGATACTGAATTAAAGCAAATTTATTCCAGCATTTGTTGAAACACCGAGCATATGTTTACCTGAAATGACAACTCAAAAAAATTTGGGGAGGGCAAACAACCATTTTGTTTCCAATTCACAGGAAGATGGATGCTCTCATCCAGCTGACCAACTTAGCAACCAATTTCAAGTTTAACTACTGAAGGACAGGATAAAGGCTTTCTTTTTTTTCCTTTTCACTCTACTATTACTACTGCAGTATATTTATAGGAAATGTGACAAAGAATTAAATCAAAACACTGATTAAAAAATGCATAACATTAATGTCACAACAGTGTTTTTATCATCTAATGATAAACTCAGAACACCTCCCTTAGTTTACAAGGCTGATTACAGCTAAAAGCAGTGCTAGACTTTTATACATTTAGGAAACAGGTTATTATAGTTTTCAAAATCATTACTTTTTGCGAGAAAAATGTATTTTGTTTACTCAAATCAGGTAAATGTTACGGGTATTTTATTCATCATTTTTCTACTTATGTATATTGACATTTTTCACCAGATTCTTCCAGCGCTCCAAGTTGGGATGTCAAAAACTGTGCTTGCAGAAATGAAAGTATCCTCATTATGCAAATTCAGGTTCCACTGATAGGCATGTTCTGTTTTATAAATTACATCCTCTTGTCAGAAGTCAAATTGTATTTGAATAACTTCACGGAAATTGTCACCAAGATTTTAAATTGTGTGCCTTGTATGCCATTGTTGATTTAGTCAGTGAGTAAAAAATGGACATATGTTGATTTTTAAATATGTGCATGATTGTTTTGTCATAAATGTTATTTAAATGAAACCTAGATGCATATGTAATTTTTCATGTATATTTTTGTAAAGTTTTGCATTATATAAATAATCTTAATATTTATATTTAATAAAATATGTTAAACAGTATTAGTTGCTGTATATTTTAGTCCTAACAAGTTTGTTTCCTATAAACATTCTTGAAAAAATTTCCTGTGGGGTAAAATAAATATACATGTTCCTATAAAAATATTAAAGCATAAAAGTTAAAATGAAAAGTGAACTTGAATTATGAAAATCATTTTTATCTGCTATAAAAAGCCTTCCTTTCTTATTTACATGTTTCATGAAATTTGCAAAAAACCAAACACAAGTATGTTTCACTCATATTGTTGAGAGTGTTTAGTAATACTCAAATATAAGTTGATTTCTTATTGTAAGCTAAGCAATTTAATTAAAAATACATTTAAACTCATTACAAAGAATAAACGGAGTTCAGAAAAGAATATATTTAAATAATTTATAGAGCACTGAGATGCTCATTTTAATTTAGAAAATAATGTATTATGCTCTTATTAAAAAAAAAAAAATGATGAGAGATATGTAACTAGCAAAAATATGTCCTTTACAGAAGCTCATAGTTGGGTTGATCTTAGTTTTCAGAATGACCATTATTGCATCTGGAGTAATCTTTGATGTTAAGAAAAGTGGAAAAATCAAAGTGAAGTGGTAAATCTGTTCATTTTTCAAACATATTAATCTTGTCAAGATAATACATAAAATCAATCTTTGCAATTTTTTTCAGAGCCTTTTATTCCCTTTTATCCAAAATATGAAAGCACTTAGGAGGATAAAGAAATGTGGATGACTTTGGAAAAATGATCTGAAAATATATTTTGCGTGTTGGTATTAAAGAGTGGCACAAGTGATGTGAACTGTGCATGGCCAAAACAGGAATTACTTGTTCAACTATTGGTATTCATCATATTTGTTCTGCTTATAATATGAATATACAGCAAATTTCTGGTGCAGCTTTCTTAACAATTCAACTGAATTTCAAACCCTGACAGTAACAAATACAAATTGCACCAGCCCAAAAAAATTGTTGGGGCTAATTTTAATATTAATGAATTCTTTACAACCTCAGTTCAGCAGTTTCGATTAAGCTTTAATTAGTAGCCAGAGGGGAATCCAAAACAAAAATAAGGAGTTGAATTGCTAATTAAGTTAGTTTGATGAGGTAGAGTTTTAGTAAAAGACTGGTTGTTGTTGGCTGTGCAGGTTCTGACAGGCTAAAAATACTAAAGATTATCATTATTGTAACCAACATCCTACATTACCACCAGATTTCTGCAAGAAGCAGACAGTTCATTAGAGTACAACACTTTTGTGTGTCAGTACAAGAATTAAAGTCTTGTTAATAAGATAGCAGTGCATGGGAACCGTAGACCAAGACAAGGAAACGTGGTTTTAAATTTGACTGGTGATAAATTATCTAGTTATTTGATACTCCGGTATGCATCTGAATCTAATGTGCATTTATTTGTTAGGAGCTGCTTGTCACTCAATTCATTTCACAAACGGAATTTTGTTTATTAGGCAACCGGGCTTAGTGATTTTTCTTTTGACACGTCCATCACAGTCACATTTTTCTTTCTTTACATGCTTTAGATGTTATGATGTTCACCCAAAATTGTATTTAACAGCGTATGTGTAGATGCAAGTAGGTGTGCTGTTAGATGCTCTACCCCCAAAAACCTACATCTCGGGGAAGGCAATTTAAGAAAAATCTATAAAGAGGCTTAGCTGAAGATGCAGCATGTAGTAAAATTATATGGCTATGTTTTTTTCCTAATGATAACTTTGACAACAGGTTAAAATCTTGGCCAGCTTAAATCATTATCAAATGAATTTTTACATTGCCAGATTAACTATTGCATTCAATTAAACATTTTTGACATTACAAGTGTGCTACCGTAGCTCCCAAAAGATTACTAATTATAACCACTAAAGCTCTGCAGTGCTAGCAATTCGACCAGACTCTGCAGAAAAAAACTGCGTTAGATATCTCTGCAAGGATCGTATGGAATGTCATTTGATTTCAGTATACTTTGATGTTTTCTGTAATTCATATTTTGTCCTTTTGCTTAAGGTTTCAAAGCCTGCAAACCAAATAATGAAGGGATAAGGGAAGACAGAAAAATAAATGATATTGTTTCTGTGGCATTAAATATAAGCCTGCTATCAAAGCTACATAGCACTAGCGAATTGTAATCAGGTACTTTGACTTAACACTGTTTTGTTTTGTAATAAGAGTGGTTGCCATATGTTGGAAGTTCTATCTCTTCTGTGTCTTAGGGGTTTCATACCTCTGTAACAAATCCAAAAACTCATTTTATAATACCTTAAATCTACCCATTGTAATGTAGCTCCACTAGTGTAAATCCACATCAAACTTTCCTCATGAATGTTGCTAGAAGATTACTTATATTATCACTGAAAGCAAGGGGAAGCATTGAATTAGGATGCAGAAGATAGAGGAAAAATAACTTTCACTAAATCTTCTTCTAATGCATAGTTTACAATTTTCTTTTACTCAGCGTGAAACTGATTAAAAGCACATGGATGCCCCTCATAAAGGATGCTTTGCACAAATAGTTGCATTGTTTAATGTATTTACATCCCTGAATACTTGGGTTTGAACTGTAATGCAGTGATGTAGCAGTTGTTGGGAAGGTGCGTGCAGGACCCGCTATCTACTTGAATATACAGCACATTCCTCTGCTGTCTCACTCTCCCCCAGTTGCACGCAGGGATTCCCACTGGAAGACCAGAGCCCGTTACAATAAATATATTACATGGCCGGTATAAGCTGTCAAGGGCACCGTTTCTACTGGGCATCACACCAGTAAGCAAATAGGGTCGTACATCCACCCCTAGGAGCACGTGCAAACTCTCTGCTCACGACTTTACGAAATTGAAAAACAAAGCACGATTTAAATCTTTTAAAGGAGCCATGATGAATCTGCTTTTCGTTGTTTGGATTACTTTCTTCAGTGCACATTTGTCACAGATCAAGGCCGTTTTTTATTTCTTAGTTCACTATTTTTCAAATCCCAGACTGACATTTTCCCGTATGGTTCACTCGCTGTGTCAAAATTAAAAGAAAGATATAATTAATAGACAAAATACAACTCCCCGAATCAATTGACATTCAGTGTAGAGACCAAGCAAAGATTTCTGGATTAGTGAAATAAAATGGAAGATCACTAAAAATCTTCAAAATTCCTGAAAAGCACCTTGGAAATATAACTGGATGCTAAATTTTAAAGTTTTATGTTCCTGATTTTCATCTTCTTATGCCAGTTTTAAGGCTGGTCTCTTTGCTGACCTTAGTGTAATTACTCCTGACTGATAATTGTGTAAATGACAGAAAAATAAGACTTTTTATATGATGAAAGAAGTCTGCAAAAGTTGTATCACTGAAGAGCATTCAATTACTCCCTGCTAACAAAAATTTTTCCCTTTCAGATTTTATTTTTGTTTATTTCATAATCAAATGTGGACTATTCACAACACTAACAGTATGAACATCATTTTGTACATTGTAAAATCAAAATCTTAATAGTCACAGTATGTTAACTAGATGTTCAATTTTATTAATGGAGTTGATGTGAAGCTTGTCATCATTTCAGCCTTTAAACACACAGGACAAGAAAAATAGCAATACTATTCACAGAATAGATTATTTGTTTTGATATGGAATGTTACAATAAAAGTCAGGGGATAGGTTAAGTCCAAATGAAATGAGTTTGTGCTTTGAGGGCTTCGTATAAGTACATATATGTGTGCGTGTGCGTCTATATGGATGTCTGTGCATAGATATATTAAACTATAAATATATACATATATATTTATAATGCCTCTGAAACAATCTCCTCTTTCCCTACGCTCCAAAACTATCATTTGTTCGGCAGACTCCCAGTCCTAGCTAGATATGAGTTTGTGTGGCTGCGTGTGCCTCAGTGTGTGCCTGTATGTCCATTCCCTGTGAGGGCACAAAGACAAGGGAGGGGGCTGCCTTTCTATTATTTTGTTTAAAAACTTCTTTCTCAATTGGTTTGTACGTACAAGATGGCTTTATATTGGCAACTTTAGTTTAGGAATAATTGAATAGCACCTAGCAGAAAAAAAATTAAAGCTGAATATAAAAGAAAGAAATCACAGAACTTGTAATAATTTGCTCTGACTGTGGCATATTCTCCTACAAAAAAAAAATGAAGAGAAAATTATAAACAAAACTATGTGAGACTTTTCAAGTACATAAGAGAATCTTAAAGGGGACAATATTAAGTTTTTTCTTTGATACATCGGGTATTGATCCCTTGTTTTGTGTAATTGTCCACAAATACATTACCCACAGAACTGTATGAAATACATCTGAAGCAATATTTTTGGATAGAGGAGGTACCCAAACTCTTGAGAGGAAGATATTTTCAAAAAACACATTGATGGTTCTCATAGAAAATAATCAATGTTTAAGAGCGACAAAAGTGTTGAGCAATCCAAACTGGTGTTGCAATGAGTCAATAAAATAATCCTGGAAGGAGGTAGTACTTAACATTTTATTCTATTTTTTTTTTTCCACATGAAAACAAATAACTCACTCAATTTCAGTATAACAGTATATTTGTGTTTTGAGTAACCCAGTGTTTTTTTACTGCATTCCCATATATACTGAGATAATTTGCCATACGTACTACAGCCCCACTGCTCAGTCCTATGTTCAGTGGAGACTAAAAAATTAGAGTGAAAAACCCAAATTAGAAGGCAATAAGCATTTAAGAGCTCCATTGCTTAACAGAAGAAGCCTTGAGAAGTCTGGGCTTTGAAGACAGTGCAAAAAACATCTACTAGCCCTCAGCTGAGCAGAAACCTACAATCCTTTCACAAACTGCACATATTATTATTATTATTATTAATAATACTTACTATCATTATTATTCGTGTGAATTTCTTTTAACTCAAACTGGAATGAATAGCAAATATTTCTCGTCAATGTAAATCTATTCCTGCAGTGCACATCAAACACACAGATCCATTTTCGTTTAACTTGGTCTAATCAGGGTTTTCAGATCTCCACTTCGTAACGCCCAGATCACCGCTAAACTTGCCGTGAGATCTTGTACAAAAGAATCAAGTTTCTGCTCAGATTCATGTTCCTGCTGATTTGGTAGGAGTTTGGGAATGTGTTGTAACAGTGTCCACTACAAAATCAATGTCTCTTCCCATATCGTTAGGCAGATGGACAGGCTGGCAGACAGGACTAGCCTAGTTTGGGGGCAGGGACAAAAATAACACGATCATATTTCAACTCATTGTGCAAGTTTAATGAGTTCTGCCATAGCTCCAGCACTAGAAGGTTATTGTGAGGGAAAAACAAAAGGACCCTTCTTTTGTCTTTCTTCACAAACTATCAGGCCCCATTACTGAAAATTAAGGTTCAATAAAACTCGTATTCAGAGATAATTAGCGCACGGCTTTGTGGTGCGGCGGATAATATGACCAAAGTGCTGGTTCACAGCAGTGTGTGCTGAAGTGTGAAAGAGCCAGTTCTCCGTTGCTGCTTCTGAGGTCATACCCTCTCATCCTGCGTACAATGTGGCAGTCAAAATGCAGCATTCTTACCTGCTGTGATAAAAAATACACCAAAGCAAATAAATTATTTCAACCCCCTCCCCCTCGCCGCTTTTTTTTTTTTCAAATAAAACAAAGCCAGATCATTAGTAATAAACTATGACTTCATTAGAATGTTCCACATAACAGGATTACAGAGGAATGTGTCAATAATTGGCAAAGGTTTGTCTTTCATTAATTAACACCTTTGTATGAATACAAACTTGTTATCCTCACTTTTTATAGGTGAAATATTACCATCAAAATTAGACCCTTTGTTTTTTGTTTTTTTTTTTAAATAAAAAATCTTACTGGTGTTCATTTGTATAACCGAACATTTTCCAAATATCGTTTGGATTGGAAAAGAAACCAAATTTGAAAACAGGCAGCATTTCAGGAAGACTGCTTTTCTCCGCACTAAGAGAAAGGAAAGATTCAGAGTTCTACTCTTTTATATATACACACAGAAAAGTGTATAAATACTTTCTATATATTAAAGAATATGTAAGGCTGTAACCAATTAAGATCTTTGTTGCATTTTTGTTGCTTAACTACTTCTTCAGCTTTGTTTTTCCCATCTGTCACTGAGGAAACAGCTCGTAAGCTCAAGGGCAGGCTGTAATATTGGGCTGTTTATCCTGACACACAAATATCTATGTGGACAAAGAGCAAAAAGCAGATTTCTAACTAAAAACAAGTAGAGTGTTTTTCTGAATTAGAAACACAGTTGTTTATGTTTTTACCAGTTTCAACTGATGGCTTATAAATGTAACTTTTAGCATTCGTAAAGATGGTGAGTGAGATATTCACACGTGTAGTGGGAACCTGGTTTGAGCTAAATTCTTAGCTAAGTGATGTTGTTTCGCCACTGATTTGTTTATTTTGATCACTAAAAGATTTACAAGATGGATCCCATTAGTTGGAGGATGTGAAAGCACTTAAAATCTCACCATCCCTGTTGAATTTGGTAGGGTGATCAAAACTTCTAAAATCATCTTCTGTTTTTGAGGGTCATAATATCTTCCATTTTTAAAGTTTTGGGCTACAGTCCTATATGCTCTGACATAGACTCTTATGGAATCAGTCCAAAAATGTGTTAAATACTCAAGTAAAACAGCACCTCAGTAAACAAAAATTTTCTAACCCCTTGCCCAGACTTTGCTGGAAAAGCAGATAGGACAATATCTAATGTGAGTTGTTCTCCAGGAATAAGTGCACATTCCTATGTACCAGTGACGTTTTTGTTTTCCTAAACTCCTTTTTATTTCCCATATCACTGCACAGTAAGTATATTCTCTAAAACTGATAACAAATGGAAAATGGGAGCGCATTTCCTTTCTGTCTAGTTCAGTAAAAGGCAATATGTTATGTTACTTTAAAAGCCTATATGGAAATATCCAAAACCAATATTGGATGTGTTATCCATATTATAGAGCCTTTCCATGAGCTTAAATTTGAAAAATGGCTTCAGATATTAGTGATAGTGAATTCAACTCATTAAAAACAGGCCTTTTTTTTTTTCCTTTTTTTTCTCAAAAACAGCCCCGCACCCTGTTCTCTGATTGGTGAGGAAAAGTAAGTCTCCACTTCATCACTGTTTTTCAGAAAGTGGCTCTTTGAAATTGCATGGTCTTCAAGGCTTTTCAAAGTCTTGGGATTTTTTTTGAAAAATAACAGCTTGCTGCAGGAAAATCTCAGCACCTTGCACTAGAAGGCTGAACTCTTATCGATTATAGTGGAACCAGGTTTATTAACATTACATAGGAAGTGCTTTCATCTGCATTTCAGTGTGTGGTGAACTTAGTATGTGATTAGAAAAGGAGGATTAAGGCTGTGTCTACATTAGCAAATAATTCAGTGTGATAAGAGTAAATCAGCAGATCAAAGCAGTTGATGGCGAAGCCCTGTATCTTACTATGTGGTTGGAAGTTTTCAATTCAGATCCAGTTTTGTACGATCTGCTCTGAATGTCCTCATTGCCCACATGGTTCAAAGTCGCCCATTCAATGTCTAAATGCTTACGGCTGCATTAAGGAACGTACCACACTTGTTGCACCTCTGAAGTGAAGATGCACGTTTAGTTTGCTCTGAAATCCAGCTTGCGAGCATCTAGTTTGCAGGCACCAAACCGCACTGTGCACCAAAAGAAAGCACAGTAGCATGAGGAAACTGAGGGACTATAAACCAAAATGTTAGTGTGATGCAACCTAAAAGTGCCTCCTAGTTAGATGAACACGGAATACTGTTAATTCTTCGAATTTAAATGATTCTCTGATCCCTGCGCAATCCCACCAGTGGTACATCATTCAGCCATTAACTTCCTTGAAATGAAATCCTGCAGCTGCCCCTACTCTAGACCGGGAAGTCAGGCTGAAAATCCTTCTGTATTGTGCTGTGGACACTTCAGTAATTCTCACGCTTGCAGTTTGACTCCTTCAGAAACTTCCTAGGGAAAATATATCACAGTATAGCTTAAAGTCTGAAGGTATGCTAAATTCACCAGGGATTATGTCGCAGTTACGTGGAGGTAAATTAGAGAGCTTGGCAATATTCTGACACTTTACAGTGGCATTTCGAGAGAGATTTCCAACACAGTGAGGACCCTTTGTCAGTCCATGCGTCACAAAGCCACGCAGCCTTTGCACAATGCTGTCCTGGAGGCTGTCTCACTGAGTTATCTCAGCCCTGTGACAAGCTGATAAGCCTTGTCAAGGAGTTAATAAATCAGCAGTGATTATTAGCTCAGGCCTGGTGCCCTCAAACTTAGATATACTACTTCTAGGCCTGAGCCTGTTCACCAGCAGTCATCTTGGCCGTCTTTGCCTCCGTGGTGAAGATGTATGCACAGCCTCCTTGTCAGTGCTTGAACTGCACCTTCTCCAGATCCTTAGGCCAATGGTATTATCCTGCTCTCTGCTCTTTTGTTGGAGGTCTCCTTCAAGCAATTCAAGCAGAATATGCAGTTGCTTCTTGTAACAGAGTGCAGCAGTTTTCTAACTGTACAAGCATTGGCATTAACTGTGTTTGAATTGCCGTTCAGCTCCTGCAGGATTTTTTTTTGTTGATTCTTTTCCAACAACACAACCCCCTACAACACCTAATAATGTCGATGCAGTAGTTTTTAAATTTTCCGTGAGCTAGTAGGATCTGACATATTTTGATGTTTCTGTAATCTCAAGGTCTCACATCTGTCACTCAGTATTGGCAACTAGTTTGTGTGATGAAAACAATTGCAAGGAAGCATGTGTGAATCACTTGAAGGAGCCAGGAATGATCACGGTGAGCCCGGGTGAGTCTCTGGCTGTCACACGGTGTCCTCCTCCCTGCTGTGCTGGTGTGGCCCTGAAGCAGGGCAGGCCACTGGCACAGAGGCAGGAACACACTCTTTCACTGCCCCTCGAGGTGGGAAGAACAGCTCACCTGTGCCGTCATGCTGTCCCTGTATGCTGCATTTTGAGGGACTGGTAGAGAGGCAGCACTAGACATCCAGTGCTTTCCTCCACATTAGCCAAGGTGCTACCTTGTCCCTGTGTGTTACAGAGCAGGTCTCCACCAGAGAAGGACGTGATGTATGAAGGATACATCCAACCTGCTGACATTTCACAAAAGTCTTTATGCACCCAAAACACCTCTGCAGGGTGCTGAGTGCAAACTTAGATCCCAAAACCTGTGGAAGGCTCTGGTATTGCCAACCGGTCAGGTTTTCCCTGCTGATATGTGAGGATATAGTCCTAATACTTATGTTTTCAAATGGGAAATGCCCATTTTTCCTTGGTCTTCACTCATGGGTCTACAGGATGCACTGGCAAGTCTTTTCTGCCAGGAAGAGAACAGCAAAGTTTTCCCAGTGCAGAAGGACATGAGGAGTTTCCATCATTTAGGAGTAGTCCTTGATGCAACAGGAATGAAACCATTACAACTCCAAAGGGTGCATTTAAACTCCAACGTGAACAACGTTTTATGTAGTGCATAAAATCAATTCCTGTTGATTAATATTAATTTAATAATCCAGCCATCATTTGCTATTAGAGAAAGAAGCTAATGCCCTGTTTCTGAGTAAATTATACATTGTAAATATATCCTGAGAGATGCAAATATTGGCTGGCTTCACTTTTCTTTAGGAGAAGGTTTGAATGATAAGCATGTCAACCTTATGGTATTAAAAATTTTAAATATAAAGGTAGATAATAAAAAAATAATGTCTATCTCCTGTGGTTACAATCCTCCCACCACCACAGCAGGTATCCATGGCCCTCGATCTCAGGAGTTTGAGGCACCCAACTGCAGGGAGGGTAGGAGTTACCTCAGTCCTTGCAGAACAGATCTCTTTAGTAGCAGCTTGGGGAATTTGGTTACGTGAAGCTGTAACAAAATTATCCTGTGAAGTCCTGAAAAAAGGTAAGAAAAAAGTAGCTAGAGAAATGCCTTGAGTTACTAAAAAAAACGTAATTTCCTATGCATTAATTATTGGTTAATTAAGTTCAGTATTTCTCTCAGAGTTTTCTGACATTCAGGTCTTTGGTGGTTTTGATGACTTTTGTTTGCTGACAGAATAGGGGTATTTTGGAAATAAAGGGCAACACCATTCTCTTTGTACCACCGATTCTTCGTAGATATAGTATAAAAAACCTATAACTCCCACTGGAACTTTGGTTCATGTAGTGAAAACTTGAAGTTTATAAAGACATTTACTTTGTGATTAGCAATTCATTCTTTACAATTTTTTGATGGAATATCTGTAAATAACTTATCTCTCTTTCCATTTGGTTTAATCTCTATACTTAATGAGCACAAGCAGCATGCCAAGGCCACAACCATGTTCACCTAGTGCTGGAAAATCTATTGACGTTCTGATTGCCTGATCAAATCCTAAGGAATAACCCTCTCTCCTCAGAACTAGACATACAGGAAGTGTAGATAAAAGGTAGTGTTTATAATTAGAATAAAAAATCAGTGGAAGAAAAGGCATAGCAGTTCACAGAACTATGATCATGTCTCACCTTGCCTGAAAAGGCAGAGATCATGCAGCTCCTAAGGTGGCATCAGGTCTCACATCAGGTATCCATTGATTTCATGAAGACTGCCTACAGATCCCATCCTTCCTGTCACCACTCAACGGGGGTTCTGTTCAGGAAGAGCTCTGAGCCACTTTATATGCTTGCTTCAGGTATTTTTCTGCAAGTGTAATGTCAGGAAGATGGGAAAGTTTTTCCTTCAGTCTCAGGATGCACCTCAGAGAGGTGCAGAGATCCCTGCATCGGAACTGTATGTAAGAGTTTGGAATGACTGGGGAATTTGGCTTCAGGCTTCATACTATTCCTTCACTGCGGTGTAGATAAAGCCCCTGTGACTATATCTTTCCTAGAAGTGAAAGAAGACATACATGGGGAAGGGAAATAGCGGATTTTTCTTTGCAAAGAGAAGTCTGGCTTGTGTTCATAGGTTTAATCTTGAAAAATAGAAGTCAAAGGAAATCCTATTTTGCAAATAATCATTGTAATAACGTAGATAAGTAGTACTTAAGGTTTACAGATCATAATTTAAGTTTTTATATTACATATAAAACTGGGAACAAACCCCATAGAGTAAGGAATTAATTGGACAATAACAAAATGGAGATGACATCTTACAATCCTACATTTTCATGTTGGGGCTTTTTTTTTTCTCTTTTTGATACTTTACAAGCGTCCAAAGCAGTCTTGGTATGCTATTTAGATAGTAGTTTAGAAAATACATAGGAAGTAAGTACAGGATAGAATTTTTCATTTTTTGAAATCTCTGACTTAAAGAATTTATGTATAAAGACTATCTGTGAAATGCATTCAGGCAGTACAGCATGTAGAGGGTATAGGCATCCTTGAAGTGAAATCAGAGTTAATGTTCTGTACTAAAAATCTAGCTGTGATTATCAGGTAGGATTTTTTTGTGTGTGTTATTCAGTAGGTTATCAACCATGAAAGAACATAAAATCACCTAACAGGTGTCTATGCAAGGTCCTATCAGTCCTAATAAAATCAGTCAAGATGAGAACCGGCATTAATAAAAAAAAAATTTAAAAAATAAGGAAGTACTCGGCTGCATTCTGACTGTTTTCCTGTGGATACAAAAGTATAAATACTAGCACTCGCTCTTGCAAGTTTTGATCTAACTCCATCATATTTCACAGTCACAGATATAATGGCTGGTAAGCCTAAGCATGAGGACAATTTTATGCATTTACACAACTGCTCTGACAGCCCTATATAGGTGGCTGATGAATATTCCCTTTTTACTATCAGGTAAAAGCAAGTAAGGGAAAGTTCCATATGTGAGTTCAGTACCCTTGATGATCTTCATTCATCAATAGAAAAAGCACAAAAATAAAACAGTTTAAAAGTCAATGCTATAAGGTTAACTTACTACCCCCATTTAAGGATAAAAGTATCAAATTTTAAAAATGCAATCAGAAACTTAAATTAGTGAAATTAAGTAATTACTTAACATGTGATGCAGCATAGAGTATCATTCCAGTTCAGAATACGTTCTTGCTTGTGCAGCAGTTATTTAAAGTTAAAATGGCAGTGCCAAGTTTCAATAGACTGAGCCCTACAGTGTGGTGTTTTCTGTTCCGTATCATTAGAAAAGTGTTTGCAAACCAGTATCAAATCCTTCCTTCTCTGAAGTCTTCAACTTGCCCGCCCACATTTTAAGTCTATCGTTTTAAGTCAGTAGCTGGTCCAAATAACATCTATGTCAGACTCTTCAGAAGAGATTTGGAGAGCAGGGTTCCATAGGATGTGCTGCTTCATGGGTCTGTAGCATTTTAGGTCCCTGAGAATGCGTGAAAAGTAATAATGATACCCAAAACTGTGAGCAACATAGCCATTCTTAGTTGGAAACTATGACATGCTATAATATTAAAAAGAGGGTAACTCCAGTCTTTTCAAACTCGTGAAAAAAATTGCACAAAAGCAGAGACAGCTGGTAAATAAGAAAGGTGAAACTATAAAAAAAGCTACAACAGGTAGTCTCTGAAACCTGAGCTCATGGGCTTCCTTCAAGGTATGAACAAAAAGTCTTACACCCAGTTGCAAAAACTCAGTTCTAATTTAGTGACTACCGAAAAAGCCGAACTTCTCTGATTAAAATTTTTAACTATCTAACAAGCTTCTCCCTGTGTGCTGTCTGCATGATATGGGCTTAGCATTTATGGGGTTTATTTGAGTCTTCTCTTCACTGGGCAGAACAGAGAATTTGCGGTTTCCACAGAAAGGTCATTAGTTGCCTGAAGGTCTATGCAAATCCTTCACACCAAACTCTTAATAACATTAGAATGGAGTAAGTGATAAAAGAATTAAAGAAATGAAGATTAGGAACTACTATAAGTAAAAGTAAAAAGGGGTGGGTGCTAACAACTTGTCAATACAATGTTTTCTCTGCAGATGATCATAACTTGTGTGATTTTATAATCAAGTTCACAGTTGTCCCTAAAACCTGCAATATCCTTCAAGGTGATCATCAGAGAAGTTCAGTTTGAGTTTTACAATGTGCTTTTCCTGGTGTGCTCCTGTGTCACTCTTTTTTGAAGACATTGACCATATGATGATATTCAAATGGCCAAGCATTTACAATTTCCAGATCTGCCAAATAGCGAATCAACCTTTATAATTAAAGGTGACAAGCTGACAAGGAAAATGAATGTAAAATTGTATACGTATATGAATTTTTATGTCAGATTGCCGTCTGTGCACTTGTTTTCTCTTTGTCAATAGCCGAAGGCTCATTTCTCTGTACTGGAAGAGCATTTTATATCGAGGCCTTCAGACAGCTCCCCTTCGCCCTAGTGAATTTGCTGATTAATTTTGGATGCTCCTCTTAATTAACACCCCAAAGGAAGTCTAGATTTTCTAGCCTATATTCCATGTAAAACAAGTGAATCTGAAGAACAATGACCTAAGGAGACAGGCGCGCTCTGTCCGAATGACATTACAAGAACATTGAATATCTCACAAGTCAGGACCTGGTCAGGCAATGCCTAGGGAAAATGTAGGCCTTTAATCAGGGCAGAAATGAGATTCATATTAGTCCAATTTCATTTTCTTTATTGCTGACAAAGAGAGGCTAGGATGGATGCCACCTGACAGTTGAAACATGGTGCCCCTATGCAGGACCGGGTGCCTCTGGCCTTGATTAATAATTGGTATCATTTTGACTTGCGGGCAGATAAGTTGGTGATGGATGAGAGAAAAAGAGTGAAGTGATTTATTATAAAATTAGGATAAAATAACGAACTGGCTAATTGCGCACAAGCCTCATAAAATGTAGCTGTGGAGTCAGAAGTGCAATGCCAGGCAACAATAATTTCCACCTCAGTTTTCACGATGAGATCTTAAAGCAAAGAAAGATAGCGACAACTCTTATGTATGCGTCTGCTTAATGCCGAAGAAGCCTTGCTCATTCTTCTACTTCAAGCAAATAAAATACTAAAACTTGTATTTCAGTTTTTGTTATTGCCATTGCACAAGAAAAGGAAAGAACTAAACAGGCCACATTAAACCAACTGTTGCTTCTCTGTCAAAGCTGAGAAAACCTTCTCATTCTTGCATTTCTTCACATGCTTTAGCAGTGTAAAAGATATAAAGTTATGAAATGGTGATGCATATGTGTTTAAATCGAACTTCAACTTAAGAATTGACTTGTAACCTCTCTGGGAACATGTGAAATTGTGCAGCTTTTGTGGTCGGTATGGCTTTTCTAGTTCACTTTTTGATGTTTTGAACTTCCAAACCTGTGCTCTGATAGAGTATTTTAGAAGCTGAGTCATCTACTGCTTGCTGATTTATGCTGCATATGTTCAGCAGAATACAAATACAAATTAAAAAACTGTATGTTCTAGTATCTGTTTGTTGCTTGGTAAAAACATTTATTTTGTTGTTATGAAACCATGTCTTTTTTTTTTTGTCTTTTTTTTTTTCTTTTTCTGTTTACAAGACAAACAGTTGGTTGCTTTCTCTTGGAAATTTTTAGTCTCACTTCCTATAATTCTTGAAATATTTTACTATTAGCAGTTCCAACCAATATCCAACTGTTTTTTTCTGCAAGGTCAACTATTAAAACAGCTAAAATTGCCAAATTAAAAATAACGGACAACAATATTGTCCAAATAGATGGATTCTGTCATAAAACTGAAAAGCAGAATTTCATTTTCATGTGATCCATTTCCATTCTACTGCCAAGACAAAAATGTGGCAATTTGTTCTTATATTCTACAAATTTCCAGAAATTGAATTTTCCATCCAGATTAGAAAACAGAATTTTCCGATAATATGTAAACACTTCATTGCGGTCCAAAAGCAACAACCATTGCTTAACAGCGTTAAACTTTTTTGATGTTCCTAAAGAGAAAAAAAAATGACATCCACTGTTATGTCCCTTAGACAAATATTAGAATGCTTTTTATCGGATCCAGTCTTAACTGCACATCACGAGTAACCCGAATTCACTTCTACAGTGTGTTGCTTTAACAGCATCAATTTCACAAGAAATTTTGTTTCGGAATTTTAAGGTGTCTTTAATGTGACATAGCTTCATAAATTACAGTAAATTGCATTAAGGTTATTTCTGAATGAGACTATCCACAATTTACTGACGCTTAACTTTAAATACTTTTAAAATTCATGTCACTACTTTATTTGGAGTAACTTCTTCAAGAGTGCCCTGTTCAAAAACCTTTTCACATTGATTCATTTATAGTTTATTTGGAGAAAGAAAATACCAGGGGAAAGATTAAAAAGAAAAATTACAGATGAACCATCCTTTTTTGTCTGATTCCAGAATTTTAAAGTTTGTCATCATCTCTGTCAAAATCTTAAGGCTATATCCCATCATGATAATGAGAGCATAGGCTTGAGAAAAATACATATTGCTGTGAAATAAGAGATGAGACAGTAACAACTTCTGTTCTGTCCTTGCACACTTCATGAATGTCTTCTCATCATCAATACTTACAAAATCTCAGAGGTTTTGGGTTTCAGGATAAAAAGGAACTAGTTTTAATTAACTGCAATGCTTTTAAGACCAAGAGGTAAATAACGCTGCAAGGAACATCTTGTGCTCTGAGCCTCACCAGCTCTGTACTCCAGAGGAAGCAAGAGGGCTGGCTATGGAAAAGACAGACAGTTTTCTATCAATCAGTCACATTGTAAGAGGTGTTTGAGCCATCATGTCCCTCATTTGTATGAGGTCGGTGCCAGGCATGAGCTAACTCCACAACTTTGCTACCTTCTCTCTGCTACCTTTGCTACTGCTGGGAACCACAAGCCTGACAGGCGAGGCTGGACATCTCTCCGTGCTACAAACATGACAGCATGTGGGTAGCATCAGTAATGTCTAGGAGTCTTCTGGCTGAAATAATAACGTAACATCAAAGATTAGGACAGATGAACACTTACTCCCAGATTATTCAAAGGACTCTGGGAGCAGCTTTAAGATAAGGAGGGAAGTCTGCTTACCACATCCTTGAGGCTTGATTTCAGTGTTCAAAGTAAGTTACGTTCTCTCAAGGAATTAGTGTCCACACGCTAGCTTTGCCACAGGTAGATAGAAAAAAACAGAAACCAAATCTTTCTGGGCTTGGAAGA
The DNA here is from genome assembly GCA_013396935.1 of Baryphthengus martii. Classification (NCBI taxonomy): domain Eukaryota; kingdom Metazoa; phylum Chordata; class Aves; order Coraciiformes; family Momotidae; genus Baryphthengus; species Baryphthengus martii. Next base: position 480,964 of record VWZK01019793.1, on the reverse strand, counting down.
AGGTGGAAGCAGTCAAAGAAATGTAGTTTCTCCACAGTACTGCTTCGAAGAGTTGGCTGTAAGGAATCTAAGTAGTGGCCCTCAAGTGTAATCTGGACTTTGGGTAACCTGAGTGAAGAACTAGAAATTAAATTGTAGATTAGATAGGTTTTATTCAAGCAGCTTTTGAACTTACATTAGCTCTTTAGTTTTGTGCCTCCTTTTCACATTAGTTTGCAGAAAGTGTTCTCAGCCTTTGGTATCCTTTCTGAAGGCAAACCCTCTTTCTTTAAGACATGTCTCTGAGAAAGCTAGTGAAAGGAGAGTAAGATTTAGTGCTAGTCTTTCTCACTCAACATAGATTAGATGGTTTATCACAAATAAACAGCTAAACTATGACACACATCTACCTCATAAAAATATTGTCGTATAGATTTGAACAGGTTTGAACAACCACTGCAGTTCTGTTCAAAACTGTAGCTAATCGCAAACTGGGGAGGGTTGCTGATAGAAATGCATGGATTTTACCTATTTTGTAATGCACAGCAGCTTTGGAGAACAGTTGAATTTCTTCTGGCTTCTAATACAACTCTAGTTTTCCTGCCTAGCTGTGCTTCATAACTTCATTTTTGCAGTCACTGGTATAAACATGTCTACCAGTTGTGGTGTGTCTTCCAGAATCACTGTCTGCTCTTGGGAGGCAGAAAGGTGTACCATAAAATGCAGTGAATGAAGCTGAGAAAGGGGAAGGCTTTCTTTGCTCTCAGTTATCTCCCAGAGGGATGGATGATAACAGCTGGGGGGAATGTCTGTACCAACACATTTTTTACAACGCAAACCAAGTGTCATCTCATTTCACAAAGGGTAATGACCCCATAGTGATCCAGTCATGTACAAAAAATGGATGTGTTAATATTTCTGAATTATTATATCTGCTGTTTATTTCTCTATTTCCTCCATGTACCTGTCTCCAAACCACCTCACATTTTCCTCTTTTCTTTATGAAGTACAACTCAGCTCTTTTCACTAGTTCCTTTTCTCTCTCTTTCATTCTGAGTGACCACTTGGAATACAGAAATCCCTTAATACATATATCTTTTTGTGCTGATTTGCATTGCTCCCCTTATATTACGTTTTCTTTATCAAATCACTCATCTCACAGCTCAGTTTTCTTTATTACTTCTCTATAGGTGTTATCTTTTTGCCTAATATTTCCAATGTTAGTTTCTGTTGACAAATCCCATCTTTCTTTCTTTCTCCACTGTTGCTGTTTCTTCTCACAGGTTCTTGCTTTCTGCTGTGTTTTCCCACCCTGCGTTTTCCTCCTCTTTCTCCAGCCACCTTCTCCCCCATCAGTTTTGTTCCTCTTCTCCAGCAGTACCTGTATTGCCTCAAGATACCAGACTGCTCAGTTGTTTTCTTATATTCTATGTCAATTCTCTCCCCCGACACTTTTCCTCTTCCTGCCACTCTTACCAATGACAATAAATATGATTTCTGAGGCCTCCTTCCACAGTTCTCCAAGCTCAGTAGAGGTAGGGTTTAATGTAAAATTAGTGCTCAGAACTGCTCTTATGTCATCTATTCTGTCTTCCTGAAGTCCCAAAAGGGCAACATTTTGGAATATGCTTTGTGAAACAGGTGGTTCAGGATCTCCAGAAAGTTGGGAAAATATGTGGGAGAAGAGCTGTCTTTATAATTTTATCTGTCTCTCTTGAGGGGAATCAATTAGGTAAAGCCACAGAGATGGTCAAAGTGTGAACAGAGGAAGAAAAGGTATTGTTTTGTAAGTCTGGTTTTGTGGTTGTTTTGTATGACAGAACATGAAGTTCAGTTTCGTTATCTAACACTTCAGCACTGGTTTCTCTTTGGGCTCCATTTGTATGCACAACAGTAGGTAGAAACACATCTGAATATCCATACTACTCTTTCTGTGTGGAGAATCATAGAATCATAACAAGGTAGGGATTGGAAGAGACCCCTGGAGATCTTCGAACCCAATCCTCCTGCCAGAGCAGGATCGCCCAGGGCAGGCCACACAGGAACGCATCCAGATGGGGTTTGAAAGTCTCCAGAGAAGGAGACTCTGCCACCTCTCTGGGCAGCCTATTCCAGGCTCCATCACCCTCACAGCAAAGAAGTTTTTTCCTCATGTTGAGGTGGAACTTCCTGTGTTCCAGTTTACACTCATTGGAATTCATCTCCCTTTTTTATTCTCCATAGTCTTTACATGGGACTTCATACAGGACTGAGTAATTCCAATGAGAACAAATCAAATCTTAACTGAATTTATCCCTCCTGAGAAGGCTCCCAGCTGATCACCTTCCTGATAGTCTCATTCCCATCATGACATGGCAGCAACACTGGGATGTGAGTGTCATACTGTCAGCATAGTAGGCCTTTATAGCAACATAAGATTAATCTCACTGCAAAAATCTTTGACTATGTCAGACCTAACTTGTGTCTGGCTCTGTCTCTCAGAAGACTATAACTTATTCTCTTAGCAGTTGCATCTGAACTGTGTTTTGTGTCAATGTGGGCTAAAGAAACAAGAGGCCTGCATGTAATTTGGATTTTTCTAAGTATCTCATTTCAATCTAATGTACTGTTGTGTAATGAAGCCAGTAAGTCTATATGACCAACCCATATCAGGCCTTAGTCTGCTATCTTTAGTCAGTGACAAATTCTGGTTTCCATTGCTTGTTCAGAGATGATAACAGTGTGATTTACAGGTATAAGTAACAAATGAAATCAATTAAAAAGACTAAGAGTGGCACCTGTCTAAGTGTCGGGTTGCACTAAATGATTCCCACATCTTTGTTTCCTGTAGGACCCTGCATTTGCAGCCTCTCCTCAGGAAGCTTAACAATGGGACAGTTGTTTCTTAATGCCCGTGAACCAAGAAAGCAGGCCTTATCCTTCGGCCCAGGGATAGGATTGTTATCTCTGAGTGAAAACAACAGCCGTATTTTTCAGCTCCATGTGTACAAATGATCCCTATGTTTCATATAGTTCTTGACTACAGCATCTTGGATTGCTCAATTTGTTACAAGTCTGTACTGTGAGCTGCCTTTGTGTAGTTGTGCAGAACTCACAGTCGGGTACATGTCTGTCTTTGTTCATGTATAATTCTCAGTATTTTGTATTCTTAAAGACATTTCTAAAATATTTGAAAGTTATTACAGTCTTAAAAACATTTCAAATAATCTACCTCTTTTTTTTTTTTTTTTTTTTTTT
>VWZK01019793.1:396312-477723 GCA_013396935.1 Baryphthengus martii | reverse complement strand
TTTTTTAATTTATTTTTAGTAGTGGCAGGGAAAGTATACCATTTCAAAATTAACAGAATCAGTTTTGTGATATTTCCATTCCTTCTATCTCTATTATTGCCTAATGAAACTTAATGATCATTTTATGACAGGTCATATTAATACAGAAACTCCTTAAAGACTGTGCTTAACATGAATGATGAAATCTTTATTTTTATTATTCCAATTTAAAGCGTAAAGGTACATCGTGCAGTTTATTAGGATATGTACTTCTTTTGACATTGGAATCTTAATCCAGTTCATTATTAATATTTGTTATGCAACATGCCGCCAAGGAAAAATCATGGTTGAAAATCAAGAAAAAACACTTTTTATGACAGCTCCAAGAAAAGTTATCAGGGCATCCAAGAGGTCCAAGAAGTGTAAGGGATGTAGGCTACTTGGTTTCCTTGCTCCCTATTGTTTTTTTTTAATAACTAACAGCTTCTCCAATGTTGCATAGTGGCAGCAATTCCCTTCATTTGTTGGCCTTGGAGTTCAAGATAAAGGGTTACAGTGTTTTCTCCTCTCAATACGTATGTTCAAGTTCCTGGGGACTACTGTTTGTATACTCTTCCTCCCAAGGCAGAAGTATTCCGTTCAAATTGTTACTCCTCTACCTTCCAGATATGTCTGTCTCTTCTGAGGCATGGTCAGAATCTTATACTTCTGCTAACATAGTGTCTCCCACATTAATACAACATCATCTCATTAGAATGGAAATTCCAAGAGAGGAACTCAGTACTTGATCTCAGAAACCAGTTTCTACAATGTCTGGATGAGAAATTTCAAGTTCTGTGCTGTTGGGTTACTATTTAGATTTAAAGCAGTGATTACTGTCTGTGCCCCTAGAGCTCTTCGATCTAGGTCATCAGTTAAATTTAGGCTGGATTGGTGAGTACTGAAAAATGTTTAAGCTAACACTGTTTAGATGCCTATCTACAAGGAAATGTGCACCGAGTTAATACCAGAATATTAATATTCCTGTCATATCCCTCCTGAGAACCAGCCTCCAAAAAAAAAACAAAAAACCCCAGCTTGTCACCTTCTTTGAAGAGGTTGAATTAAATCCAAGAACTAAGTGATGTGAATTACCTTTATATTCCTAGAACTATTCCCTGTAAGTCATGATGATCACATACATTGAAAAAACAGCCCAGGGGAAATGGCTGTATTGATGACCACAGTGTGCCTGTACAGGGAGTAGAGAAGCTTTCGAGTAAAGGTCTGTCAGTCTATTCATGCTGGTACTTACTTAGTATATTTTGCACCAATTTATCCGTGCTATTTGCTCTACAGCTGCAATCCCGTGCTTATTTGCACTCTACAGACTCATGTGCAAACCCGTGTGCAGTACTAGCTTAAAACATGCCTGAGCCACGAAAAACATGACAAATATGTGATGAGAAGCAAAACAGGGAAAAACAATTGAGTGTAATATAGTCAAATATTAGTATCTTCTGTTATTCTTCAACGGGTTCAATATACAGTCGTTGTTTCTCTGAGAGTGCTGGAAATACCTCTCCTAGAGGATCAGATTCTGGAGAGGTGTACAAAGCTTTATCCATTGCTATGCAGTCTTCCAAATTATTGGAAGCTATCTTCAGGTAGACTTAAATTACTGTATTTATTTTTAAAATGGACGCTTTGGTCTTTCTGTAGTTTACCTGCTTTGCCATGATCCATCAACATCCTTCCAAAAGATGTTTATTCTCCTCACCCCATTACAGCAGCTTTTCTGAAGCAAATCTCCAATTATAGAGGAGATTTTCTTGGCAATACATGCCATAAATGCATGAACCTTTTAAACAGGTCAAGTGGTGTAATAAACTGAATTATGACAAGTTTCAAAGGAGGCCAGTAATTAATATGAAAAAAACCCCAGCAAAAACAAATGGCTGCTGTGAATGCAGTAGGGCCGTCTGGGTTTATTTGGAAATGTGGGAGAAGGGCTTCAGCAGGGAGAAGGTTGGTTTCTCCCTGGATTAGTGCTGTGTGATGGTCCAGGAGGGGGCCTGCACCACTATGCAGAGCTTGCCCCACCAACTCATCCTGTGACTTCATTTGGCCCCAAGGGGCTGAGCAAACACACAAAACACAGGGAGGCCACTGCCTAAACAAAGTAAAATTGCTATACATCTAAGCAAGAAAAAGCAGCCCTTTCCGAGAGGAAACCTCAAAGTGTTCATTCTTCTTGTTTTCCACAGGTCTGACAATTAAGATTTCATACGAGTTAATGCTGCTGATGAAGGGATGGAAAACACCTCTGTGGCAAGCAAGCGCTGAACTTTGGCCACTTACTGTGTCGGTTAAAGCAACAGGGACTGGCCCACCACTTCCCTTTGTGGCTCTGTTTGAATTCAGTTGATTAATGTTGTATGTGCACGTCTATTGAGGCACCGAATTTAAAAGGATTGTTTACCATAGCCTTGTAATCAACCTGCCTTAGCAGCACCCTATTACCCATGATAACAGGGCTGTTGCAATTTGGGTCTGAAAGAAAACTGCCTCAGATGGGCTCTCGGATGCTTTAGTGCTAGTATGCTGCCCTGTTATCTTCGTTTGTAATTTGTTTTCAAGAACAGTGATTTACATTTCAGTTGGATTACACCTTTTAATGTATCACAAACGTAAAGTGGCTGCAGCGAAAACTCACATCTCCACTAGATTTCAAACGATGCATTTGAGGCTTCAGTGGAGAGGATTACAATTACAATTAAAATCAAAAGCTTGCTCATTCTTTTAATGATGCGCGCTAACCCTTTGTATACTAAGAAGCCTATCACGGTGCTATACAATCATGATTTTTGTAGGGATATGAAATAGCTACATGCGTTCCGCCTTATCATCTACCGTATGCAAATGCTGTTCTTCTGAAAAGGAACACATCCTGCACAGTGAGTTCAGAGGACAAGTTATCTTGATAAAAAATATAGAAGAACAGAGAAAAAGAGAATGGGGAGGAAAAAAAACCAAATGTTGATTTGTTTTTTGCTTGTTTGTTTTATTTTTTTTTTTATTTTATTTTTTAAATGTGGAACGTATTTTAGTAACAGTCTTCATTTTCCTAAAGCAGTTGTTGCCAAGGTATGTAGTTATGAAGACTTCTATTGAAAGCATAATGATACTGGATGAAGCACAAAATTTTAGTCAGTAGGGTATTTTTCTTTCAATGAACATTACATGAGCAAAAAAGAATATTATCTGGTTTTTTTTTTTTAATCCTGTAGTTTTCTCACAGCAGTACGTTTTCACAAACCTAGATTTATTTATTTTCTTCAGCAATTCAGAATAATTTCCATCTGACACTTCTTCTGTGACTTCAGAAGGATTTGCAAACGACAGACCTTTTTGTTCTTACTTGCATTTTACTGTGTTATTCTTGGTCTAGAAAATGATTGAAAATTCTTATAGGGCAGATTTATGTCAAGACTAAAGCTTACTCAGATCGTGCATGGCAGAAATATCTGGGGCAGAACCTTCATGGTGTTCAAAAGTTTCTGCTCCAAGCCAAAACCTCGCCTGGACTCCATCAGCCTAATGGTTTATCTATACCAGAACCCTCTCTGTTCCTAATTGCTGGGCTGGAACCACCTCCTTGTCCCAAGCACATTTTCCTGTCTCCTTGAGGAGAGTCTCTTCCACGGCAGAAGAGACTCAGCCTCCTCAACAATGGGCTGAGGTCTGTCTGTAGTAGATGCTGCTTACCCTCCACAGACGAGCTACCAACTACCAGCCATCAGATGAGGAATTGGGAAAAGAAGGAAAGTGTAATGGTTAAACAGTGAGATTTCAGCAAACCAAATGAAAAAGTCTTTAATTTTCTTCTCTAAAATAATGGCAAGGCCTGGAAGACACCTTTTAGTCGCCTAGAAAAGAACACCTTTCCCAAATTCCTCTCCCCTGTGATGCAGTAGAAGTCATGGCAATGCATACAATTTCTTGACTGGAAATTTGAATGCGTTGTAGGAAAGATGGTAAGGATCTCTCAATTGCTTCTAAGCAATCTGAAAAAAAAAAAAAAAAAAGAAAGAAAAAAGAAGTTGAAAAGATTCAGACTTTTTAATCAAAATTTCCTTAATTTATGAAAAAAGTATCTTTTACCAAGGCTAAAAAGCTAAAACCATAAATAATATTTAAAATTGAATCAAACGTCTCAATCAAGCCAAAGTAGTTTTCATTTCATCCTTTTACAAAAAGATATATATAAAACCACTTTTCCAAAAGAAAATATTCCTTATGTCTTGAAAATGAAAACTTCTAGTTTAACATTCTCAAAATGGGTTGAATTCCCCTCCCTGAACAGAAACCTTCTGAAGGTAAATGTCTAAGGTAAGTAAATCGTCGAGATTTTCTCTGTATTCAGTAAGAAGAGGGGGAAAGTTGTGCTGGCCTGAGGATTTCTCATACTTAAGCTGAACAACATTTTGTGAAGATAAGATTCCTGCCTTAATGGCAGCCCAAAATAGAGTTTGCAAACGCAGCTCATTCATGGCAGTCACCTACATTTTGGCAAAACATATTATCTTGATGTTTCTTTTCACTTACTCCTATCACTTTAGTCTTCTGACTAAATTTAAGTCTTACTTTCCTCCAGGCAAGCCTTTCTTCTGATTTAAACGGAGGTATTCAACAGGGCAGGCTAAGAACAGGTATAAAACATCATGACACAGATTACCTAAGGATCATACCATGAAGAAGGAAGACATTTGTGGGTTTTTTTTCTTTTTTTTTAATGTAGATACTTTTACTTCTCTTCACAAACAGCATAAAGGAACCTTAAATCTTATGATCAAAACCTAGAGAGTGATTTATGAATGCCATTGAGGTGTTTCAGGGGAAATGCAGTTCAAATGCCTCGTATCTTCATTCTCTGTGAGATGATTTTCTGGTTGTTTTGCAATGAGACATCAGAACCAATCACCAAAATGCATCATGGAACAGGTAGCTCGGTTTGACCCCTTGGCAGTAGTTCTGAGTTAGACAACAAAATTGTAGTTTCAAAAGTAACCAAAAGTAGTTTCAAAATGAGTCTGAGCTTTATTTTTTTTTTTCTTTTTTTTTAAACTAAGCTTTTAGCCTTTTTTTTTTTTTTTCTATTTTCAGGTATTTGTATTTTGATGAGAAATCAGTTTTGCACTGATAGTTTTCACGATTCTCTTTCATTTTTAGTTTATGAGAAACCCGTGTATCCATTCATAAATGGGCACAACAAAATGAATCTGATGATCTGTGGTAATCTGTACTTGATGACCTACCTTTCTCAAGACCTTGGTGAAAGAAATAATGAGGAAGCAATCCCATAAAATTCAATGTAAATGTCACTTAGATATCCCTGAATGTTATTTTCACATGCCAATCTCATACCTCCTGTGCCATCTTGTTCAAGTTAAAAGCAAACAGATTCTGAAAAAGTAGCCCCTGTGAACACCACTTCAGAGTTCTCCTCCCCATCACTCATTCTTCTTCAGATGGATGATCTCTAGTCCTGCCCTCCTCCAATCTTGGAAGGGTCTTTCATAGATTTATCTGTGAAGCATGATCACCTGCATATAGGCCCTGTACTTCTTCTTCTTATGCACCACCCTTGTCCTGACAACTTGACTTGGATCATAATGATTTTCCCTGTGAACATTCTTTCCATCAAGGTAGGGAAGTTCTTGCAGGACCTGAGATGATAAGGCAAAATTCAGTTACAGGTGTCGTGTATTCATTTCTAAGTCTGATTGCGCTCTTGGTACTGAAACCCAGGGACATGAGAGGTAGTCAGTAAAATTTTGTGAATAATTAATGTTTTGGCTTACTGGTGGCCCTAAAAAAGCATTAAAAAAAAAAAGGATGTTTCATGACTTGGGTGATCTTAGAGGGATTTTTGGTTTGGAAACCAAATAAAAACTGCACTCAATATCACACTTTGAACTGAAATAACAGTATTTTGCTTTATTTTTCTATATCTTTTAGAGATATTTCAGAAAACAATCAATTTCAGTTAAAAAAACCCCACATTTTATAAATATGGTAATGATTGCTTTGTTTGGAGGATTTAGCATTGTTAGTTTATTAATCATGAAGGTGAAAGGAAGACATTTGGCACATTTCACCTCCACATTTCATCAGCAGACAAAGGTTTCACAGAAGATTTTTCACACAAGATTTTAATCCATTTCAAATAACCAGCAATCCCCAACAGACTATTTCTAAAATTGTCATCAGTCATTGTCCCTATCATTCAGAAGCTACTCTGTTTAGATTGTCCCATTTCAGACAAAAAATAGTACCCATGTTGCTCCAAATGAGAAAAGGTCATATTCCTAATGGAACTGAATATAAATCCAGTATGATTTTCATGTTACCCATTACATCATTAGCTGCAGATTTATAGGGAGAGAGCTAATATATTGAAGATTGTGACATAGTTCTTTTTCTCAAATGCACCTAATTTTTGAAGTTAGGCAGCACTGAATTTCTTCTTGTAAGAATATCTAAAGTATTTCTCTTTTACTGGCTGCTTCCTTTAAGTGAAGTCTGCAGAGCTGATGAATATTTCATGGGTAGAAAAACACCTACGTTACAGGGTTTTACCTACAAAATCTTTGGGGAAAGGGAGAAAATGGCAGGAAGGCACTGTAAGGACTTTTCTTTTAAGAACTCTTTGGAAAAGGGTCTCCATTTCATTTTCCACATCAATAACACCTCCTTCACCCCTTAATACTTTCTTCCTTTCGTTTTATTCCATAATAGTGTTCAGTCATTTTTTGCACTTTTCTTTGTATTAAAGAGTGTCTCTTGAGCTGGATAAAACATTTTAAAGCTAAAAATTTAAATAGAAAATTCTGAACTCCAGGAAAAAAAAAAAAAAAGATATCCAAATATAGTGGCTGTAAATTTTTGCAGATCTGTTATACAGGAATAAGAACTGGGAAAAAAAAAATAATAAAATGTACATTTTAAATGGATTTCATCCTTCTTGTACTGTTCAGTCTTAATGGAACTCACTCCCAGATTTCACGAACATGTTTACTCTCAGAAGTGGCAAGGGTGACAAAAATACTTTATTTCACTGAAGACTGTTCCCTCTCAGACATCAGATGAACTCTCATGAACTTGACATATGGAACTCCGACTGATAACCTGTAAAAGGCAACAATGACAAAACCAACACAAACAAGAAAAAGGCAAGAAGGAAAATATGGCAACTAAAACCTGTTCCAAGAAAGAGCAATAATATGAATCTCTCTGTAAAGTCCACTAACAGCTCTTGTTCTTATACAGAAGTTTCCTAGGTGGTGTGATGATTAGAAAAGGCATAATACCAAAGAAATTGAGAAAGAGTGAGAAAAAAACAACCAAACCTAATCCTTCTGTCTGCAAGTGGTTTTATCTAGTCTTCCCTTGAAACCATTCTTTGTCATTCTGATCTTAGGCTTGGATGGCACATGGTGGAAAGGAGCTGATTGGTTTGTCAGACACTGAGGTGGGAAGTCCAGTATTCAAATAACAAAAAAGTAGTGGATGGCAACACTACTAAGCTTTTTCCTGAGTCAAATAAAAGTCTAGAAAAAAATCTATGAGCTTTAAATTAATGCTCATCACCCAATCTAAGCCTATACATTAGATGTCCAAACACCTGAACGCTAAATAGTGAGGCTAACCCCCTTTCTTCTGGCATTCTTCAAGCAACCAGTGTGGATTAGATTTTCTAGACTGCCAGTCGTTCTTGCTGCTTTCTTTACCTTTTCTCCACTTTCTCCAATGGAAATTACACACTGGAGTCAGTATTTCTGATACTTAATGAGAATTGGGAAAATTGCACTGGATTCCTCTGTTTTCACTCCTTAGGACTGTGTTAGCCTTGGAAGACTTCGTATGCAGCTGGTTCTCTACCCTGCCAAGAGTGCCTTCTTTCAATGCACTGGTTTTTGGTGGTGTTTCTTTTTTTCCTTTTTTTTTTCTTAAAAAAAAGACTGAAAATGTGAACTTTTTGTTCAGCCAAATGTGTGACCTTTCATTTGACTGGAAAGCACTAATGTTGTGTGAGTAAACCTGTCTGATTGTACAGTGCAGATCATTTGCTAGATATTTTCATTGTTACTTAACATACTGAATAGGCCTGGGTCAAGAATAGTCCTGTTGTAGCTCCTTTTGGGATTTAAATTGCCAGATGATTTATTCTTCATCTACAATTACTTTTTCACTTGTTAAATATTTAATAAATTTACTTTGTATAGTGCACAAAGGCAAATATTTTAGCGCGGTCTAGCTTGAAAATGCAATAATGTTGGTCAAACAACACTGAAATCTCATCAGACAGTTGCATTGAAATTGTGCGACAGGACCTTTTTTATATAAGGCCAAGTTGCCTCCCATTAGTTAGGCTACTACCTTTTACCTCTTTCCTAATTGCATCTCTCTCTATCCTGTTTATGACATAGTTTGCAATCATGTAGCCCAAATGACATTTGCAGTGATCCAGATGGTTCTGCTTAATTTTTTAAGGTACTGACTCCTATTGTGCCTCATTCCTCAACCATTCCAGATTGTTTTCAATACTAGTATTTCAGAAAATATCTTGCTAGCATTTTATTGTTTCTCAATATAATCTATAAGGCTGTCTAAATTTGGGTATACCTTTGTCACTTGACAGTGATTTTGTTTCTGAAAACACTTTTGATTTCTGAAAATGTTTTTTTTAACACAATTTAATAAAGTGTGTACTTACAGGAGGGGAGTTACCATCTATATCTGCAGCGGAAATGTTTCAAACTTTGGAAGTTATTTTGTCTTGTGTTTTCTTTTTCTTTTTTTTTAATTTTTTTATTATTATCATTTTAATGGATATTAAGGGCAAAAACTTAAATAAGTCACACATTAAGGCTGGCCTTTTAAGCCTTTAAAAAGCAGGATATGGAAAAGGCTACCTTCTTAGTGCAGTCTTTTAAATTCCTGCTTTTCTTTGTAAGTATGTGTCTTACCTTTAAGTGCGGTAAAATATAATGTATGTCATAAAATATACAGTATGTCTGAGATAATGTTACTGTAGGAAATGTTATTTCCTGACTCACAAGTCCTTGAAATTGTCACTTTCTCGACACATTTTCTCTATGTATTCAACTGCAATCTCATTTGTTCTTTTTTTTGTATCTGTGAGCACCCAGAAATATTTGGTTGGACATAAACAGCACTGGGTACCCACTTAAGCAAAGAGTCAGGAAGTTATTTTGACTTCTGGAGGTACGAATTCCATACCAGGTTTTATTTATATATTTTACCATCTAAGAAGTGCCCTCTCTTCAGAGGCTCTTGGTTTCGTGATAAGTAAAGATGACCCAGCCTTTTTTTGTGAGCTGCCATCTGTCTGCTGAATGTCACTCAGAATTATGATGTAAAAATACTCATTTTCAATTCCAGCTGGTCTTCTGTAAGACTTCACAAGGAGTTAGGTAGGTACAAATGACTGTACTGCAGGGTATTTTGAGAGACTGAAAAAAAATTAAAAAAAAATAAAAATTGAATAAACCATAGTGAGTTCTATGGTGGGGCTGGGACACTTGCGCCGGGTGGAATCATAAAATGGCCTAGGTTGGGAAATCATCTGGTCCATCCTTTTGCGGGAAAAAAGGGAGAGACTGTGGGAGCTGGGCTTGGAGAACTATCTTCAGCTACAAAAGTAAAGAAAAGGAATCCAGATTCTTCTTGTGGCTGCATAGCTAAAGAGAGACAAAGGACACATGCTGCAGGAAGGGAGTTTCCCACTGAGTAAAATGAAAAACCTTTTTACAAGAAGTGTGGTGAAAAAAACCCACATCTTTACAGGTTCTCACAACTCAGCTGGAGAAGACCATATCAACTTGCTCTGCCTTTGAACAGTTTTGAGTAGGATGCTGGACCAGATGACCCTCAAGGGTCAGTTTTAACACGTGTTGTCTTGTAGTTCCAGGGCTGTTCGTAACGCAGTAGAGATCTGAATGGTGTGGAAGACCAGCCTGTTCTCCTGAAAGGAACTCACCCCTGGGATAGACCACTTGCAGGGCATAAGTTATATTTAAGTTCAGGATTTGAGTGCAGAGTAGGTAATGAGAAGGCCTAGTGCTGGGTCCTTTGCAACATCAGGCTTACTCTTTCTGAAAAAAAAAAAAAGAGCCTTTTATGCCATTACCTTCAGTTTTTTCCTCCTTCTTATGACCCTCAACTTGTCTTTTGCTTTATAACATGCTTTAGTTCTGCACAAACTTTTCTCCCATATACTTACCATAGATGAATCACATCTTCAATGTCTCTATGACTACTCCACGAGTAAAATTTTTAGGACACGATTGAATTTTTTCAGAATTCCTGTTGGCTTAGATCCAAAATGACTTTACATGAGCAATTACATTTTCATTTGTATCTGTACCTTGCCAAGTAAATGGAACCCCCATCTTGACTGATATTTCACTGCATATGCGAAATAAATGATAAGCATTAATACTAATGATCCTTTTGTCTCATACACTTAGATTTTACATCCACTACAGAGCCACCTCACTTAATTTTCAAGATGACAACAATGTTGGCACTTGATTTACTTTTAGCAGAGTTTGATAATGCTCAATTAGCCTTCTGCTCTGATTAATTTTTGTTGCTCATCAGTATTGCCCTCTAATTTACCATGAGTGCTTAAGAGAAAGTAGTAAGGAGTAGGCAAACCCTCACAATTTTTGAGTCTGTCATTCTGCAACCACTAGATCCTTTCAATCTAAAGCAGAAAGAATCTGTGAATCTCACTCTCTTCCTCCATGCACATTTTGGAGGTATCACAAAATCTCCAGACAACCAAATTAAATGCACACATATTAACAACTGCTTTGGAAACCATCATGGGAGATGGAATCGGTCAGCCTGACGGAGCTGCCTGGTTTGAGTTTAAAATTATTCATTTGGTAAAATCAGTCCTAAATTTAGCACTCATGTTACTCCCACAGGCAAGTGAGAGAGGTAAGTACTCACAAAGACTTCTGAAGGAGCTCCTGACCAGCTCATTATGTGCCTGAACTAACAGGCAGGGTTTGCCCCTTTAAAGTCTACCTCCTTCCGCACAGAGAAGAGAAGTAATCACAGACCAAGGCAGAAATCGCAATAAACATTGGGCCACACTTTTTCTGGTCATCACCAGAGCTACTAATTTTTCAGCTGCTGTAAACACCATCTTTCTCAGTAAGGAAGTCATTTCAAAAGCCAAAACAACACTCTCTTGCTCTGAATGATGTATATTTAATGCTGCCATAAATCCTGACATTTTTTTTGTTTGTTTAAATTTTGCCTCCAAAATACATGATTAGGTCCAGCTGCTTAATTCTAAAGCAAGTTCTGTGTGTAAGGGGTTTTGCTTTAGGTTTTTTTACAAATCATCAGTGATGTAAGAAACAAAATCACTTAAATGTCAGACTTGCAGCCCTGTAGAAATTACAAATAATCTCTCTTGATCCATAAACTCACTGTTAGGTTTGCTATATCAGACATTATTAATATAAAGCAATTTTTAGTGTCACCTCTATGACAATTAAAACCAAAAATGTGTACGTACTAGAAAAAGAAGAGATTTTACTAATTCTAATGTACATTTTAATCTACTTTCTTAATTCTAATAAAATACAAAGTATCGAGATACTGCTTTTATTTACTTATTTTACTAGTTTTATATTATTTCTCTTCCTTTAGTACACTTCTGAAGCTTGTGCTTAATAGAAATATAAAAATTTTTATTTTGAACATTAGCTTTTGAAATATTCATTATCAACCTGCTGGCTAAGTCTAATTCTTTCTATATTGATATAATCTGAAAACTTTTGTTCCTTGTAATTAATGCATCTATTTATTATTTATAATTAAGACCCAATTTGTTTGTTACTTTTCTTCTTAATGAATACAAATTATTTTCATTTATTATAAGATTTTTTAAATTATTTTAAGCAACATCTATCGTATGTTGATAAACATTTTTGTCAAAAAAGCAGCTCAGTCAGGTATTATACTGTTTGCTTGCACAGTCTGGTCCATTAGACTACACAGTTTGTGATTGTTCAAGCACCAAAATAAATAACTTCATATCAACAGAGGAAATCACAGTTATCTATACCACCAGAAACTGCTGTCTGGTGTTGCTTAACCAGGTTTTTACTCCCTGTATGACTACGGTTGCAATCTTCCTTCTGAAAGACACCTACTAAATCCATACTTTTTACGTCAAGATCAATGTCTGCAGACCTCTTGGCATCTGCCTGGGAATAAACCTCTGCATTTGTTGAAGAACTGTCATCAAAAGGTAAGCTAAGCTCTAGGGACTGGAAGCAGTTCTGTTATGAGTTCAAGTGGATAAAAAGTCAAATTTATTTAAGAATGAGATTAATTTATCATAGGAGTAAGTTACAAAGGATGTGCTGGATTTTGCTATATGTTACAGATTTCATTTAAGTTTGATTGTTTCTAAAAGTGTGTGACATGCTTCAAGAAGATCATAGAATCACAAAATGGTTTGGGTTGAAAAGGATCTTTAAAGGCCATCTAGTTCCAGCCCCCGTGACATGTGCAGAGACATTTTTCCCTAGATAAACTTTCTCAAAACTCCATCCAATTTGACCTTGAACATTTCCAAAGATGGAGCATACACAGCTTCTCAGGGCAACTCATTCCAGTGTCTCACCACCCTCACAGTAAAGAATTTCTTCCTTATACTTAGTCTGAATCTACCCTCTTTTAATTTAAAACCCTCACCTTTTGTCTTATCACTTCAAGTGCTGGTAAAAAGTCTCTCTCTATTTTTCTTATAGTCTTCTTGTAAGTCTTGAATGCTTCAAGGTCTCTCCAGAGCCTTCTCTTTTTCAGGCTGAACAACCCTGATTCTCTCAGTCTTTCTTCACAGGAGAGGGGCTCCAGGGCCTCCGACTTTTTTTTTTGGCTCTTCTTTGGACCCTCTCCAACATGTCTTTCTTGTTAATGACAAGAATGCTGTACTGAACGCACTGCTTCCAGCAGAGCAAAGTAAAGGGGGACCATCTCTGCCCTTTAGCTTCTGGCTACACTTCTTTTTATTCAGCCCAGAATACAATTGGCTTTCTGGGCTGCAAGTGAACATTTCTCGGTTATGTCCAATTTTTCATCTGCTGATATCTCCAAGTCCTTCTCTGCAGGACTGCTCTCAAATAATATATCACTCAATCTGTACTGCTACTGCTGGTAGCCCTGACTCAGGCACAGGACCTTGTGTTTGGCCTTGTTCAACTGCATACGGTTCACATTGGCCCACTCCTCATCCCTCCTACTGAATAACATCCCTTCCCTCATTCCTAAAGCTCAGGATCATCTGCAAACATGCTGAGGGTGTGCTCAATCCCACTGTCTGTGACATTAACAATGATACTGAACAGTATTCATCCCAGTAGAGACTCCTAAGGGAAATAATTTGTTACTGTGTGCCCCTGCTTCCACTGTCTATAGATTTCCCTCTTGTGTTTCAGTTTGACCAGGAGAAGAATCGGGAGCTCTTGCGCTCTAAGGAAAATAACGTTAAATAGCTGTCAGCTCTCTACTGATCCTTTACAGAATAATAGAATCATAGAATGGTTTAGGTTGGAAGGGATCTCTAAATGTCATCTAGTCTAACCCCACTGCAATGAGCAGGGACATCCTCAGCTAGATCAGGTTGCCCAGAGCCTTGTCGAACCTCACCTTGAATATCTCCAGGGATGAGGCCTCAACTACCTCCCTGGGCAACCTGTTCCAGTGTTTCACTGCCCTCATGGTAAAGAACTTTTTCCTAACATCCAATCTAAATCTGCCCTTCTCTAGTTTAAAACCATCGCCCCTTGTCCTGTCACTACAGGCCTTTGTAAACAGTCTCTCTCCAGCCTTATTGTAGGCTTATTACTGAAGGCAGTTTCCTGGAGGGTTCCAGCCACTAGTCCCTTAACTTAAACCTTGTTCTCATAAGGTTTAAGGTTTTGACTGTACTTTTTGCCTATATCCCTTGCTTATATCCCTTGAGATCATTGCAGACCAGGCTATCACCAGTCTTGACCTCTCCTTTATGTTCCTCTGACTTGGTGGGCAACAGGTCCAGTAACACATGCCTTCTGGTTGCCCTTTCTATCACTTGCATTAGGAAGTTATCCTCAATGTACTCCAAGAGTCTCCTAGACTGCTTGCAGCTCACTATAGCACTTTTCCAGCAGATGTCAGATATTAGACCTAGTGCAAATTCGTGGTATTAAATTGTGCAACATCACATAAAAGTTAAAGATTTTTCACATTGTGCCCACCTAAACCCAAAAATATGAGCACCACTTAACCATATATTCTCAGCTATTCCAGTTTAGTACCTGATATTCAAATTGCAGTAACACCAACCATATTTAAACAAGATAGCAAAGAGCAGGACAGGAGAGATATATTCAAGAGATTTTCAACTGCCTCTGTAAAAACAGACAAAAATACTTACTTGTATAGTCAACAGCTCTTTGAGAACTAAGGAAATACATCACCTTTCAGTCACCTTGGCGATAACCATCATGAGTCCAGAATGTCCTAATACATTTGTGACAACATCAGCTCCAGCGTGAATTAGGTTATTAGCCTCCTTAATCTGCATCATTGTCAACTGTTTAGAAAGCCTGTGACTTTTAAGAGGGTTGATTAAAGAGTGTTTTTAACAAACATTTTGCAGTTGAATCACAGCTAACTGAATTGCTGTTGTCTTCTCTCATATTTTGTCAAGAAAAAATTATGCAATTCATTACTTCAGTGAATTACACCTGAATTACAGTGCTGAATTACTCTACCTGAATGATATGTTTCACCTTCACTATCCTTTTCTACTGGTCTGTCAGAATCACTGAGACTGAAAACATATATGAAACACATTTACTCCCCCGTGTATCCATGTGCAGGTTGTGGCTCCAGAAACATGAACATCAGCTCTTTCCAACTGGCGTGTCCATTTGTCAGCCCTTTCCTTTGGATTTGGAATAATACTAAACCAGACACACTGAGTGCTGAGATGTTTGACTCACTGAAATATAAACATCTCTGTTGGATATAAGCTAATACTAAAATAGCATAATCATTAGCTTATAAGGCTACCCAAAATGTTGTCGGGGAATGTTCTTGTTCCTAAAGGAAATGCAGTATTTGCATACATATCCCTTGTCAAAAATGTATAGCCTCTTCAGGGAGAAGCTGGTCTCTGAATGAGTAATAATGGCTCAAAAATAAACTTTTTCTGGGCCTTTAAGCATTTAAGTTAATAACTATCAATATTCCAATGTAAAATTTACCACTTTGAAAGTCATTTTAAAAAGAAGCTTCTGAGGTGGCCATGTAAATTTGTTTCTTGTTTTTTTTTCTTTTAAAATTCTTCTTCCTTCTGGATTCTGGAGGAAAAGCATTACCTTCTAATACGTGCTGCAGAGGTTAATAATGTATTCAGCTTGAATAAAACAAAAAGCATAGTAACATTTGACACATACAAGGATATAGGAGCACATTAAATGAATGCAAAGAACTGGCAGCTGAAAGGCAACAGTTGCATAATATTACCAGAGTAATGAGAAGTGTGCTACATATTAATAAATATGTGACCTTTTTATCGTGATGATTTAAAAATCATGTTATTTTTAAAATGAATAAACAAATGCCTTGTTTAGCCTTACATAAAACCATAGTTTCACTTGACGGACTATGTAGAATGATTTCTATATTGGCAAAGTGGAATACTGCTGTACAGGTCATTGGAGCACTTATCGCACCAATCTGTTTCTCTCATTATTTTGAAAAACCACACATCAGGACAATCATCTTTAAAGCTAAAGCTTAAGCTGGAACAAGGGTATGCAAGTGTATTCATTTATACATAATGAAATTTTAAATTCCTAAAAGACAAATATAATTAAAATTAAAGAAGAACTAAAAGGGAAAAGAAAAGCTGTACAAGTAAGATTGCATTTAAGATTGTTATATACTTTAATGAGACACAATTCCTTATTTAAAGTTGTAAAGATTTGATTAATGTTTTATTATCCCTATCATTAGTAACCATAACTGTAACTTCAGAAGATTCGTATTAAAAAAAAAACAAAACAAAACCACAAACCAGGCAGTATTTGAAACTCTGAAATAATGAAAAAAAAATGTTCTATAACCTCTCCATTTCACTTCTGTTCTATTATTAATTATTTATCAGACACTCAAGCCTCTGGGCCAATTCAATACAAGTAATTTATATTATAAAATAAGTGCTGACGGTCAGTTAACCTAATATGACCTAAATGACTCAGCTTATTATGAGATAATTTATCAACTTTCCAGCACGAGCTGAATTGTCCGGGGATTCAGAGCTCAAACCCTTGCATCCTGCTGCGTCTTGCAGAGATGAAACCCTGAGCTGCCAGGAAGTCCCATGCAGAGAGTGGTGGTGTGCCAGAAACAGCATCGAGGTGCTTGATCTCTTGATGTGTGTCCCCCACACATGTTCCAGAGGCACAGGGAGAGCAACATTGCTCAGACAGGGAGAGCTTAACTGCCAAGGACATTGAGCGCTGTAGCCTGACAAGTTACACGGAGAGCTTTCCCAGTAAATTTGGCAAGTTCTACTTATCAAGGAGACTGTAGAAATGCTAGCTGAGTCCATCAGCAACATGCTGTAGGTTTCCTTGCCCCCAGTTTCCCATTTGCCAAAATGAGATATGAAACCGTCTCCTCCTAGCTGCACATTTCTCTTACAATAACTGCCCTGTAAAGCATCAAAGTTGCTGGTTTTCATAAAGGATATAATTTATACAGCTATGATGGCAAAGACAACAGGCAGAAGGGCAGTATATCATTTTTCTTTCTAGAGTCTTAAATAGCTATTACAACTAACCTAAACAAATGGATCTCTCTTTCCCCCAAAATGTGTAAGTCTGTTTAGTTGAATAGGAAAAGGAGGAATTTTCTCCCTTTCCTCACACCAATCATTTGGCAAAATGAGTTTTTTTCCGGCAGACCAGCAATCAGATACCTTAACTCAAAGTAAAACCATGATTGAAGTACAGAGGTCTCAGGAAACATCATGCTGTGATAAAGCAAAAAGCATATGGGGTGTGTAACAGCTAGGGATAAATAGTCCATGTGTAAATCGTGCTGACATTCTTCTTCCTTCTCCCCCCCCCCCCTTTATTAATATTCTATTGCTACAGCTACTATTTGCATTCCAGTAGCTCCTACTCTCTCCAGCTAAAATTGAGCCTCTATTGTAATAGACACTCTTTAGACCCAGCTACTATCCTGTAACACTTTCAATTGTATAAAGAAGATAAACCAAACATGAAAAATGACATATTATTGTTCCTTGTCCATAAATGGGCCAGCCAAGGCTCTGAAAAAAAATCAAGTGACTTGCTGAAGTGTGCAAATGAAGTCTGTGGTGGAGACAGCAAGTCACCACAGCTGCCTCATGTTACATTTCTCTGGTCTGAAGTTCAAGATCATTTTTGCCTGTTTTTGGCACTTTGACCATCCCTTCTTAAGGACAAAAGCTTGCTTATAGAAGAACTGAATATCATGCAGAGAACTGATATGGTGTGAATCCTGAGCATGACATAAAAATATACCCATTTCTTTTAAACAATCCAGTAAAAAAGCATCAGGGTTTAGAATGGAGCTGTGTTCCTGGTAGCTTAGTAAGCACCACAGATTCTTGAAATTAGTGAAGGACTAGAAAAGAAATTAGGAAAGTTCTGCAACAATCTGAAGCAGATACTTTAAACAGTTCAGAGCAGTTTGTAGGAGATTATTGTGTTGATTTGTTCTCTATTGGCAGTGGCATAAGCATCAAACCTCTTAATTTCACTGCCAATGGAACCAGCAAAACTTACATGGAAGACGTGTACTGCACAAGGAGAAACTTAACGGAGCTATTATCATAAAGGACACCTTTCCTGACTGAAATTATCGCCTAGCTAATCTACCATCGTAAATCATGGCGTGTTACTATTTCTTGGTCTTCATGAGAGGTCATCTTCAAGTAACTGTGGCACTACATCATACGGTGGCCTCTCTGGTTTTCTTTTGAACAAGGAGGCACATGTTAACATTTATCTTTTGTTTATATCTGGAGCATAGTTTCTATATTTGAGTTCATTCTCTTCGGGATGTATTCAAATGATAGACAATGCATCATTCTTACCCTGATCCATTCACGACTATTGTGTTAAGAAAGCATTGTGTACTCTGAATAGGTTAATTGGCTGGTAGCTTAATCTAAGTGGAAGACTGTTGAAGACAATAAGTATTTTTTTGTAACCAGTGGCATTATACACTGAACTATTTCATTCATTTATGTGTGCGTTTTGCTCTCCCTTTTTCATTTCAGAATGCCATTGTATTTTGCTTTTATTTGCATGGGCTTCTGTAAGAATGTGGCTATTAACTTATTAGACTGGAAATAGGTTGGACTGCTCGCTAAATGCTGCCTCTTTTCTTTCCATGGAATTCTCTGCATGCAATTTAGAATTCTGTTTCTAATAAGATTATTAAGGAAATAATGAAAACCAGTAGGATTGTTCTGCTAGCGAGTTTCCTTGGTGATTAATGAACTAAATAATAATGTTTCTCTCTATGGTCAAATTCTGCCTCCAGCTGTACCAGTGAGAAGCCAGAAGTAACTCCCTTGATGCCAATCAAGCTCTTCTAGATTCACTCTGGTAGATTTAGTTACTGTGGTATAAATGATCAGAGAATTTGGCTTCACATGTGTCAATAGTTTAGGGCTTGTTTGTGGTTTGTGGGTCCTTCTTTGAAAAAAAAATGGTATACTGTAGAGCCTTAAAGATTACATAGCCAAGAATCTTCCTAACAGAAGCAAGGAAGTCTCACTGTAAGCATAAAACACAAAATGAGAAGAGCAAGCCCAGAGAGAGATTGTGAGGCAGGCTTACACATGTGAGGAATGATGAGTGATAATGGTTTCAATCCACCATCCTCACTCCATCTGCAGGATTCCTTTCAGACTGATGCATGTACACACTGGGTAATGTTTTTCAACTTAAAACCTCACAGTTTATACCGGGGCTGGATGGAACATCTACTGGGCAAGGCTGGAAAAAAAAAAAAAAGTGAATTGTATGTCATTCTTCCATAAGACTCAGTAAAACAGAGTATTTTTTGTCACTGGATCCAAGAGCAGATCTGGAACAAGCTCTGGGTGGCACATGTTTCAACGTACTAACTCTTCCCTACATAGATCAAAGAATTAAATTTAGATAAATATCTGCCATCTGCCTGAAGCTCAGATTACCTGCCAGGTAAACTTGCCTAACTTTCCTCCTTGTTTACCCAAAAAAGCTTCATGAGGAATAAGCCATGATCCATTTGCCCATTACTTAGGGCTTGTCATCTTGGTGAGTGTGCTGGTAGTAGGATAGGTATGTAAGAAAGTAGGTATCTACTAGTGTTCCAGAAAAGAGAGCAAATCAAGCAAACAGACTGAAGTGCTGTAGAGGAAATGCTCTTCAAAGATCCCAAAAAGCATACTGAAGACAGACATCTTGAAGATATTTCCACATTGTTTTCTTTTATAGGTAGACAGAAGCAAACAAATATCAAACTCAACGGTCTCTTTAACCTCCTTCATTCTTTCCATTGCAATTTTGCTTCAGAAATCCAGAGGGGTGTGTTGTTTTATTTTTTCTTTCTTTCCTAAAGACAGAAAGGATAGAGGCTAGCTCATCTCTCTAACTCCATCATAGTTTTAGGCAACCAGCCACGGAAGATTAAATTGTAAAAGTCTTTCTACAAGGTGTTGGATTTGTTTTCTACACCTATCTTTTGCGGCCACGTGTGGAGACTGAGGATTGACAGCATGCTTTCCTTTCTCTTAAGTATCCACTCTCAGTCAAGGACTTGATTAGCACATTTTTACCAATAAAATGGGCTGTAATTAGCTTTTAATAATCGGTGTGGTTTTGCTATATCAGCATGCGATTTAGACACTTGAGGTATTTTAAAAGCTCTATTCAGGAGCTCAGTACCACCTATTACACTTGGGGCAAATAAAGCTTTTAGAATAATGTTTGGAAAAGCAGCACCCTGTAAATATAAGGTGGTGTTGCACCATATGGAGCCTGGCTGTATGACATATGGCTTGAATTAACAAGTTTAAAACTGTTAGGATCAGTTTTTCTTTCACTGAAAGAAGAAAAAAAGAAAAACCACAAGATACGTACAGTTAAATAAGCTTCAGTAGCGGATACAGACCCAGCTTGTGCCAACATGTGCTAATTCGGTTAAAATACTACTTAGGCTCTACTAGTTGGTTTTGGGGTTTTCTTTTAGCAAACAGTATTGCCAGCTGCAAACGTGTTTTATTACTGTTAGTACAAGGACCATCGTCACCACCACCATCATTATGATTGTGGTCCTCATTAAAATAAATGATTGGCCCCGGTTTTGTGTTAAAGCTATTTGAAAAGACAAGGCTGAATGACAGATGAAAACAAAGGATGGAAGTGGGCCCTCTGATCTCACCTAATTGAATCTTCGTTGGCTGAATTGATCTGAAAAAAAGTTCAAAGATCTGGGATCCATATTACACAAACATTGTTTCATTTAATCAAAACTGTCTTTGAAGTGCCATGCTTGCAGACCACCTGTAGCTTTGAAATCTGAAGTCATAGGAAACTTTCCCTGATGGTCCACAGTTATGATACGCCAGAAGAAAATACAAAAAAAAATTAAAGAGAGAGGTCCATGAAAAGTTATTTTGTAACAAGATTTCTTTTAAGAACCTTTTTACCCATGTTTATATTGTCACCTGGAGCAGCAAGCAAAGCACTCAATATAAGGGAGTGCATTTTCTTTGGCATGTTTTCTGTCTTGTTTCACAACTTCAGTTGTTGTGGCATTTAAAGACAGTTTTAAAGACAAAATAGCCGTGAGGTTATCCTTGGTCTCAAATAAATGTAGCAATACTGTGAGAACTTGCTTTCTCAGGTCTCATCTTGCATCTGAGAAAGTTCAACTCTACTGAAACAAGAAACAAGCACAGCTCAATGTAAAATAGGGGCAATAGAATAAGGCAAAGAAAAAGAAAGAATCAAAATGAAACATTCAGGGGCAGAATCTCCTCCAGGCATGCAGGTTATTGACACAAAGAAGCTACAACATAGCATGGATGGATGCCATCTCATTTGCTGTGAATAGGTAACGTTCCAGACCTTCATGTTCAGTGGGTCAGACTGGATGAACATTCTCCAGTCCTATTTTTCTAGGAGTTTCTCTCTAGAAAACATAGTGGGGACACGACTGACGTGCTCTGGTTTTCAGCAATCGTCAAGCATTATGTCTTCCCTTTGGAATCATAACCACACAGTTTAATTTACAGAAGAGCAGAAGTTGCTAAAGAATGGCCAAAACCAGCACAGGGTCACTGAATTACAAGTGGTGCATTTATAGCCTGCTGATGATAACTCAACCTGTGTTGGAAAGAGCTGAGAACCTGGGCCAATTTTTCTTCTCAACAATCCAAATCTTAGGACAAAAGTAAACATACTGAAAATAATGTAAAAAGAGATTAAGTTTTCTCAGCTGCAGTTTACACATAATTTGCTCGTGTTGGAAATGTGGGAATACAATCCTGTAGACCTCCCTGGAAAATGATAATCCAGTTCTATTTTTTTGTCAGGTAATTGCTAATACCATCCACATTTCCCCCGCTTTGTAATTTGCTTCTCAATTCCACACATCCGTTATCAAAATCTCATGCTCCAGTCAGCAAAGAGAGATCTTCTAAATATGGTTAGATTATTTAGGTACACACTACCATTAAAATTAATCCTGGTTTAGAATATCCTCGTGGCTGCACCTTAAAATGGCACTGTAGCTCTGAATGGCATAGAAGAAAAGGGACAAAAGCCCAGCATATTCATCTACCTGAAGGATTCAGAGCACATGAATTTCTGGAATTCTCAGAGCAAACAAAAGTCTGTATTCCACCTTACTGTGTAAACGATATATTTATTGCAAAATAAACAGTCAAGTCTCTTTTTGACCTACGTCTCTCTCTGTCTCTCTGGAACTTCTCAAAACAGGGCGCCAACAGCAGAATTCTTATTTTATAGTAAAATGATCAATTAATAATTTTTTTATTAATCAAAAAGAATAAAAACATATTACTCTTTGGGTGCCGCTTTCGTGATAACGCGTGACATAAGGCTGTGTGAATGTGAAATGCTGAGAAACATCAGGGAACAATCTATACCTATGCCAGCCATAATGGGAACAGCATGCAGTCCACTGACTGTCTATCACAACATAGTTAGCAATTGTCAAATAAACCACTGACACTTTATCTCATTCTACAAAATACGGTATTACACTAAGGAAGAGACTAAGGGTATTACATTACAGATGAGACTAAGGTCTAGGAGGTAGAACATACGCCTGTGCTGACACATAATTATTGCAAAAAGGCAATGTAAAATCCCAGAAATACTAAAAATATTTTTTATTATTTCATAAGATCATTGGCATTTTTGTCCTTCATACTATTCTTCCAATTGTACTGTGAAGCCCGATATTTAAAACAAAGCAAGCACAAATTTTACGTGCAAACACCTATTGGATATCTAAAATATGGTGACTCAAGCAAATAAAGATTTGTCTTGTGCATCTACCTACCTACCTGTGTGTCTGGTTTTGCCATTTCAGAAGAAATGTGGCCCTTAATCTCTTGGGCTAGCACGTACACAAGATATGTCTGCACATGGCTTTTATGCTTTTGTGTCCTACATGTCACAGTCAACATGTGTATTTTGGGAGCTGTCAAGAAATGCTAAAAAGTCCACGTACAACAGATTTATTAAATATATAGGGATAATGGCTACATCTATGTGAGTCTTTCTGTATAAATGCCTAGATAGACAGATAGATGGATAATTTTGGTAAATTAAATCCTCTTCCCTTGCTGATAACACACCTGCCAGCAAGTGTGCTGTGTGACAGACATTTGCCCTTCTCTACATCAATACCTGATAGTCAGGCAGAAAAGAGGCAACATCATATTAGCATATCTATTTCCCTCTCTTTCCTCTACAGGTGCTAAATAATTAGTAGGGGTTGAATTATTCATTGCAAATAATATTCATTGTGAATTTAGCCCATTTTTTTGTTGTTGTTTTATTTTGCTTACAAATCATTCAAGAGGCAATCTTGATTTCTACAAATATATTTGTTACTCGTAAGTATTTGACAAATACTTGGACAAAGCTTTTTTGACCTAGAAACATGCTGATTTTGAAATAATTTTCTTCAGTCAATTAAAATGTATGACTGGCCATCAAAAGCAGATGCTGTGGTTTCTCTGTTCCTGTTGGTAGACTTTAAATTTTTTTTAAAAGGCAAGCGAAAAATACTAACTAGCAAATAATCCACACCTGGAGTAAGTTTTCTGGCTCATAACCATTTATGAGACTTCTGAGATTAGCAAATAGAAATTACAGAGAAGCAAGAAAATTGGGAATGTGCAAGTGAATCTGTTCTTCATTTTGCAGCTCTCCTGTGTATTTGCCTAAGTCTAGAGACCTCACCTGGAGTACTGTATCCACCTCTGGAGCTCCCAAAACAAGAAGGACATGGACCTGTTGGAGAGGAGGAGGCCACAAAGATGATCAGAGGGCTGGAGCACCTGTTCTATGAGCACAGGTTGAGGGAGTTGGGTCTGTTCAGGCTGGAGAAGAGAAGGATCTGGGGAGAGCTTATAGAGGCCTTCCAGCACCTGAAGAGTGGTTACTGGAAAGATGGGGAGGGGCTTTTTATAAGGGTCTGTGGGGATAAGTAACAGCTTTAAACTGAAAGAGGGTAGATTTAGATTAGATGCTAGGAAGAAGTTCTTTCCTCTGAGGGTGGTGAGACACTGGAATGGGTTGCCCAGAGAAGCTGTGGACATCACATCCCTGGAAATGTTGAAGCCCAGGCTGGATGAGGCTCTGAGCAACCTGATCTAGTGAGAGGTGTCCCTGCCCACGGCAGGGATGTTGGAATAAGATGATTTTTAAGGTCCCTTCCAACTCAAGCCATTCTATGATTCTACGATTCTGTGAAAAGGAGTTATGATGTGACTGTCTCTGTATTTGTAATAATTGAGTCCCAATCTGAAATGCGGCTGCATCAGAAGAATTAAATATAATGATAATCAAACAGAATAGCATAGACAAAGCTCCATAGTAGACCTGATTACAGCTAACTGGGATAAGGATGGCTGCTTAAAAATGCACGTTCTCTCCAGTATTCTGGATTGATGTTTCCTATTCAACTTCAAAGTTGAGAATTAAGAGTTTGTTCATAAGCAGCAGAAGTTTTCCTTCAGTGCATATACACGTATACATGTCACCTATCATTTTAAGCTAGACAGATCTCTCAGAAAATTTGAGCTGATAGAAACTTTAGCAAAATAAAAGAAACAAAAATGTGCTTATTAGACAACTTTAGAATGGAGGTTACTGTTAGCCCGCTTACAAGTGAAGTATCCCTAAAGTCTTTATTAAAAAGAAAGACAGAAATCAAGGGCTGTATACCAAGGAAGGCCATGTACAATTTCTTCTAATCAAAAAAAAAACGTAAGAAGTGGATCTTAAAATATCTGCCAGTCACTCAGCACTATATTCATTCAGCACAGGAGGACAAATTATAACGAAGTCTATTGCAGTCCAGCTTCTTCTGTCCTTATGCATTTTTTAAAGGCTTTACACTCTCCCTTACATATGAAAAGAGGAAAATTCTGCTGATTTTTTGTCACTGCGGATGAGGAGAAATTCTGCTCAGTTATGGACATCCTGCAGGTTAACCCCTGCCGAGTCTATTTGCTGAGTCTTGAGAAGGTTACTGGAGCAGAAATATCACCTAGCTTTCCATACAGAGTGACTACATGGCTTGAAAAAGTTAACATTTCAAGATTACACAAGATTGAGTTCTATGTGCAACCTTCCAACTATGTAAATTCCTTGCATTTTATAAAATGGAATATAATCAGCTGGTCTAATGTCAGCCTGCATCCAAAGGTAATTGCTTTTCTGGAAGAAAAAAAATAATAATTTTGCAATATTCAGCACAACATTCTTTATCATTTTCAGCTAGACCAGTTATATACACAGGCCCCGTGCATTTTAATCTGTGTTAGAAACATTGTAAATTATTATTTCTTTCAAGTAACCTTAACTTTTAGCGAGCACTTTGGTCTTTCTGCTGGTGAAGAACAACAGGGCAACAGAAATGCCACAGATCCTTTGAGCCCACAGACATTATTATTTACCGTATTGAGACATGTTATTACCCTGAAACACAAATATGGAATTAGCCTCACATCTCTTTCCAGCTGCAATGGATATTGATACAAAAATCCTCATGGGTGACTGAATGTGCTCTGGTAAACAAAACTGTCTGGACATCAAAGTACAAATGTGACTTTTCAGCTAACTGCTTCAAGACAACACCAGGTGCCACACGACAAGTCCTGATGGTCCACGTAATTTCACCAACTAGGACATCAGAGAGAATGCAACTGGGCTGGAAACAGCACTTGAAAATTCTCCCGGTGAAAATGCTTCAGACAGGAGAGGAAGCTTCCTTTAGTACGCAGGAAAAAAAAACAATAAAATGAGGCAATATGTTCACATCCAGCATTTGCTTGTGGTCAGTTGTTTGTCTTACCAGAAATCCTTCACTGTCACTTGAGCTACTTGTTGCCATTGTGTTGAAGGTGGCTTAATCCTTGTTGCGTGTACAAACGAGCCTGCATTATTGCTCCTTTTTTTTTAAGGAAACGTGAATAGTCAGGCTGCAGTATTGCATTGTATTTAATTAGTTCTAATTTTGAATAATGTCAGAATCCTTTGTCCTGCTCCTCTAACCACCTTCTTTCTGGGCCAGGTATTTCCTCTGTTTTCCATAAGATGACAGTGAGAATGGGCTGGATCAACCAGTCTTATTCTGGAGTTATTTTTCTACAGATTGAGGAAATAAGAATCTAAAATAAGGGAGGCTCTGAAGATTGAGGCTGCCATTTTCAGCAACATCTGCACTAGCTAAGACAGAATGTGAAACTGCACCTATGGGGTTTGGCTGCTTTTTGATGGCCAAGTAGACTGCAAGACATATAAAGAAAAAACCTTTATGCACTCCAGAAACTCATTTCCAAGAGCTCGTATTTCATAACTTCCATCTCCCTCCTAATGTAGGGATATAATTGTGCATAGTATGACTGTGTTTTGAACAGAAATTAAGGAACCAGACGTAATTAACTGCAGGCCTATTGAGGCCTTCAGCCAGGACTTGGTAGAAGCAGGTTTAGATCAGAAGCACAGACTGACAGCAACATGACATCGGTTAATTAAAATCTCACTTTGTGGCACTTCCACAGGCTTCATCCTGACACACTGTGTGTTGTCAGACCTACAGAGCTGAACTTGAAGAGCCTGCGCCTCTGGTTCAGGACATCTTGGTGGTGTTTCTCCTAAAATAAGGAGCAGCAATGCTGTCTCCAACTGTGCTTAAGCTGTATTAAGCTTAAAGACTGGCCAGCTTGTATTTGGAGCTCATTCCTATGTATTCAATATCGTTTTTTGTTTTTTTTTCCAGTACTTTGATCTCACCAGGTCCTATCAAATGTTCAACCTCAGATGGCATATTTTGCATTAGTCTCAGAACCCTGGAATACTTTTTTTTTAAAAAAACTTCCAACATTCTCTGCCTGAAAAGATTGGCTTACTTTTCACGAGTTAATTACTGAGAAGCTGGGGACAAGACTTATGCTTATTGCGCTGAGGCAGGTTTTTGAATACAATTTCTGTTGATCTGATGCCAGAATTTTACTTTTTGCTATCTGTCCCTTGTAATTATTTTATACAATGATCTGTACGTAGTCTTGTTCTCATTTGCACAGGCTCAGCAACGTTATATTGTCCTGACCACGCTATATACTGGTGTACTCAGTGCTGTGCTCTGTGAGGGGACTCAAAGGCTGATACTCTTGCAACGGTGCCAACTTTAGTAGCCAGAGCTGAGCTTAACTTACCCCAGGGAGTGCCACCTGTGAAGCAGAGATGAAATTCTATGGCACAATAGAGTAATAAATTTCACGTGCATTTCTAATCCTGTGTATGTATTTGGAAGCGCTTTTCCTTTTCCCTCAGAAAATGACAGTAGTGAAATATCCTCTTTGTGCGAGGGATTTTATATTGTGTATTTCTCTGTGTCCCTGAGCATTTTATCAAGTTATTTTCTGTTTCCACATGGTTCTAATGAGCAACCTTCTATTCTTTACAAGCAAAACAGAAGAAAAAGAATATGTTTGCTTCCACCATTAGCTTTAAATATCCATCACTGGAAATGACAACTGTATACCAAGCTTGGTAGTTGAGATTTTATCTAAAGTGCTTTTTATTAGTAATCGTGATGGTATCTTTGCTGTTATCCTGAAACACAGGTATCCTAAAAAGTCGAACTTGCTGTCCTTGCTTTGAAGTTATCATTCATGCATTGTCTGCACTAAATTAAGAAGTAACCAGTTCATTGTAATGGAAGATCATCCAAATTGTATAGAGGGGTTAGAGTGAGCTGCTTTGCTCTTGTCCATGTCAACTTCATGTCTTTTGGCAAAACCAAGTAAAAACCAGATGGGAATTTCTGGGATCAGAGTGCTGGAGATTATTATTGGTTTTCTTGTTGTTGTTTGTTGTTTTTTTTTGTCATATGTATTACAGATGATTCTTCCTAATGTTGACAACTGCAACCTGATTTGTAACCTGGTTGAGAATGCAGCTTTAATAATTTCTTGACTATGAAGAAAACTGATGGACAAAGCAAAGTTCCTGTGCTCTAGTCCTGAGCCAGTGAGCTGTTCTCTAAGTCGAATAACTTTTAGTTGTTTAAAGTGTGAAAGAGAATGTGACTGCAATTTGCCTCCTGCTTTAACAATATATTTATACCATATAGTCAGTTAATAACTTCATGGCTGAATTATTGCTCAGTTGTCCACTATGCCTTTCTTTAATTTTGATTTGACTATCCCTTACACTCTTTCTATCTAGATGCAAAATTACAAGGAAATATCCATTTAGTTATCCTGCAGAATGGTCAGACACAGGCCAATATTTTTACGTGACTACCAAAAGCCTGCTGAAAATAGACCCAGCTATTTATTTCAAAGATCTTAAAAGGAAGATTATCCTATTTGGAGTCCGTTCATCGAATTCATGAAATTCATATATAGACTGTGAGACTGACACATCTCTAAAGCTTCCCAAAGGTCTAAAGTAGTCAAATATTTCTATATCTAAGAAACAATTTAAAAAATAAATTAACATAACTGAGAATTAATGGACATTTTATTTGGGAAGACACAGATATTATGGGTCTTCTATGACAGGAAAGAGATGTTTACAAATGTTTACAAAATGTTTGCAAACATAATCTCAGCTTGAATTACTTTTCTACTAACCTGAATCATTTGAAACATCTCCAGGATCTTGACTGCTGACATTGAAAGTACAAACAGAGTAGATTTTTAAATATGTGCTTACTGAATTTTATTTGTGATTTCAAGTCCTTTCAAAGAAACATGGAAATTATTCTTCAGTAGAAATCAATGATTATTTTGTATTTTACACAGAACTACTAGATACTCCATATATAGACTTCAGCAGGGCACAGTTATACTATCAACTTACCAGACTCTCATGTAGATGGTATGTGTGCTTTATGACACAATCAAAATATAAACGTGAAAACCATGGCAGCTATTCATCATGTATTATTTCATAGTTTGCATTATCATATGTACAAGTAAATTTAGTAAATATCACAGACATGTAAAAACACGAATGCTAGCAAAACCAGCTGCCAATACTCAGATGCTAAAAATGTCACTAACGTACTTGCAGTTTTTTGTATAAATGGTTAAATAAATATATGATTATATGAAAAAGGGAAAATGAAATCAAATTATCAAGCAGAAGAAAAAAAAAAGGCAGATTCCTTTACACAGATAAGAGCTGAAAAAAATGCCTCTTACAATAAGAAGTCAAGGAGCTCTCAATACTCAATTTGTCAAAAAGTCAGATAAGGAAGAATCTGAACACTGTATAGAAAGACAGAAAAAATACTGAAGCAGGTGAGGGGCTTTTCAATCTAACTAATAGAGATATTAAAAGATATATTAGCGGGAAGATGATATTGACTTCAGCCTTGAAATCAGACTCAATATCCTAGTGGAGAAGATAATTAAACACTGGAATGGCTTAGTAGGTGTAAGTCGAGTTGCCATTGACTGGAATCTTTCAGATTAGATCCTTCAAGACACTCATGTCGAATAATGTTTCCACAAGAAAAGCTGCATGGATTTTCTGAAGACATGACTGTGCTTTTACCTCTCACCTTTGCTACCTGTTAACAGATACCTGGAAACTCTTCATTTCCTTTCTTTACAGAGGATCAGGACACTTTCAAGTTTACATTAGGACACAAACCGCAATGAAATCTCATGCTGGTGGGCACAGTCATCTCCAAAAACCTGAAAGGACTAGTCAGCTGACTAGATATATTTCCATGCTTATGTGGTTGCTAGGCTTGGTGTAAGGAAATAATTTCTCTACAAATGCATATTAGCTGAGTTTTTAGGGTGTTATATTGCTCTCTGCAGCACAGGAGATAGAATTCCCAGAGAACTGCCTTCAGATTGTTTCAGGTTTTAAGGTTTTTTTTATATATATATATATATGTATACCTATATATACCTACATGTAAGGCAGCAGGTTCCACTACACTTAGTAGAGAACCAATCCAAACAATTCAGGAAGGCCAGGAAGGCCAGGATGTAGCTGAATTGAAGAAATGTGGGTTGATGTCTCCTTTACAGTGAACTGAATAGGCCCCTGGACACCTTTAGTATGGACTAAATTCACGTTGTTGTGAAAACTTTTCTACTTGGAATCCCACATGGATTCAACAACATTTAATTCTCTAGAGTCTGCAGTTCATCCTCAGCTTTGAGTCTTCTGACACTTCAGGGCACTGAGCATTGGGAGTCCCCTGATACCATCTAGTCTCTTCTGGAGACACAAAAGGGTTCGAAATTTCGGTGAAACTCAAGCTGTTGAACTCAGTGAAGGGACAGCTATATCTCTGTGAAATTTAATGGTGTGTAAATACATGAGAGAGCAGACTAAATCACCTCTTCCTGCTTTAAGTGTTATTATGGTTGTTCAAGCCTGAAATGTAGTTTGGTGACACCCTCTTTTTGTCAGAGGATATTGCTGCCTTGAAAAGAAAGTAGAATTAAAATTGTCAAAGTGCTTCTTTTTATATTTGTTTATTTAGACATGCTGGCATTATGGTCCTGACCAAGACATGTCTAGATGTGCTGCTTTCCTCTTCTAGAAACAAAAAAGGTCCTCTTCAGTATAAGTTTCTCTAAAGAATTTATCAGCTCTGAAGCTTAGAATCAGTCTATTCTTAACAAGCTATCCTAAAACAGGCTTGTGGAAAATGTGCCCCAGGAAATTAATTGTCAAAGGCAACCTCAGAGAGAACAAATGTTTCCAAAAGTACTTAATGATACTTACCATCTATATAATTTTTTTTTGTTGTTTTCAGAGCACACCCCAAACACTCACAATTAACATTAATTATATTACCACTTGAAAAGTGGCACCATTTCAGGGTGCAAAAGCTCATACAACCTATTTTCCATGGAACGCTGAAGCATGGGATTTGCAAAGCCGTAATGGAAGTGGATTTTTTTGTTCCCCAGGTAGCA
Source organism: Baryphthengus martii (assembly GCA_013396935.1). Classification (NCBI taxonomy): domain Eukaryota; kingdom Metazoa; phylum Chordata; class Aves; order Coraciiformes; family Momotidae; genus Baryphthengus; species Baryphthengus martii. The sequence continues at coordinate 446,888 of VWZK01019793.1, read as the reverse complement.
AAGCCACAATCTCAAAATCAGTACATGAGTCAGTCCTTAACTCAAGTGTTTCTGTAGAGGCTGTTAGCTTGGTTGGCACCACATCCTCTCACACATATGGAGAGTCTGACCAAAAGCTTCTGAACACACACACACACACACACACACACACACACACACACACTCATCTCACCACAATTGCACCTGGAGACTTGAGAGTTTCCCTCTAAATGCTGTGCTCTTTTTCACCTGACCTACCTGCCAAATATATACATAAATAGTTCAAAGATACCTGTTTCATCAGTGCTGAATAACATGAAAAACATGAAATGACAGAATGTCTTTAAAAGAAAGGAAATTAGTAATGAACTAGAAGAGAGAAAAAAAAAAAAAAGGAAAAAATGAGATGGAAGAAAGGAATGACAAAGACAGAAGAGGTTATTTCATATATTTGATATAAAATCAATGTGAGGTCATCTTCAGGTACAAGGTATGTAACATAATGCCAGGCAAGGACTGCTGATGGTCTTGGCCAGTAATTTCAACTACGTATAAGATTTGACCAACACATTGTTAGTAATCTTTTATTATTATTTTTCCTAAAGGTACTTGCTTTGCTAAAGATCCTAGTTACAAGAGAAGAGAGGAAGCAAATAAATCATTGAGGTCAAATTACTTTTTAATACTAAAATTGGAATGCAGTGTGCAGGACAAGTGTGAGGTTTGCTGTGACTTCAATCCCAAACATGCAGGTGCTAGTCAGGCCTTTTGATCTCAATGAACTGAGGAGAGAATTTAAATATAAAAGTTTTATTACAGAATTCTTCCAATACTATCTCTTTCCTGGCTGATACAAAGCTTATCAAAAGATTCAATTGAACATTGTTTTGAAAATTTGATCTGACAAATCTTTTGAGGTTTGGATTTGGTTTTAGGTAAAAGTTTGTGTGAATAATAACAGAAAATTATTCCTGGTAGGTCTGCACCTTCCCTGCTGTCTTTTTACGAATGGGTTCCTGAACTGCTGATTTTTTTAAGTAAGTTAGTTCTTGGCAGTGGCTGAGCAAAAGACATACACTATCACCATCTATAAAGGATTATCAAACACACAGGTTGGAAAAACAGGAAAATTATCTGTGTCATTTGCGGTCGTCATAGGACTACTTGTCACAAAAGCAGGTAGACCAGTTTCAAACAGGAATGTGGTTTCAGAGTTACACTGTCCCTTTTATTTCTGTAGGGGGTTCATTCAAAGAAACACACTCTGTAGGACCAAGTAGAAAAAGCTTCGATTAGGGCTGTACAGTATGTGACTAAAGGATTTGTTAACCTTAGCGCTTCAAAGCACACTTGAAAATAAGATTCAAATGGGCTCTTTCTTTTGTGGTTCTGTAGTGATAAACGAGTTCTCCATGCACCAATGCTCATGATTACTACTTCTCCAACATTGTGACTCTGGATGAACGCTAGATCAGTCTAAGTAATGTCCAGCACATTTCATCCATACTAAATAATGTATGTCGTGGCAGGCCTCTCCATTTTGGTTAGGAAAAAGCTGGAAGTCATGTCATAGCTTTTCTGGGGTTATATCGTCAATCTTAAGGTGTTCCAGAGAACTTGAAAGCTTTTTCCAGTAGAGAAAGGAAGGAAAGGGAAAGCCCAATGAGTAATTGTTGTTTTTGATTTTGGTTTTGGTTTGGTTTGTTGGTTGTTTGGGTTTTTTTAAATATGTGGTTTAAGGTAAGAATGCTTTGCTTTATGATTCACTCATAAGCTATGTTTTAAAACCCTTATGCTTGAGTCTCTGCAAGAAGCTTACTTCCTAATGATCAGTTTATGAATTAGTGGAATAATGCATGACATGCCCCTAGGATCAATACTTTTAAATGTGCCTGTGGGTAACATCACTCACATGATTTATCCCAATATAGCAACTGGAACTCTTCAAATGCTTAAAGTTATTCACAAGTGTAACTGCTTAACAGACCTTTACCATTCCTACGAAAGTGAAATACCCATTTTGACACTGGAGCCCACTGAATACACTATATGTAGGGTTCTTCTGCTTCTATCATTGGCAGCATTAGGTGTAGTTATTCCTCTCTCTCTCTGCATAAGAAAGGCCTCCAAAATTTTATTCTTCCTCAAAAGCAGTACATTCCACAAAGGGTACCAGGACATCGCTCTCCTTCAAGGTTTACATGAGCCATCACTTTCACATCTTATCTGTAGCAAATAGCTGTTGGTCCTGGGAACTTCCTGCTTGATTCAGAACTCTGTACCCTGATGGTTTCTTTTTCTTCTTCAAGAGGTAATTTATCCTCCAATTTAAGTCTAATAATTTAGAACCTTCAAAATTTAGAGCCTTGCCTCTGCTGCTTGTTAATGCTGCTGTTTTATCTATACCTTTTGGCTAGCTTAGTTTAGCCAACCTATCTGGCTGTCTAACTATCGTATTCTATTCTCTTCTACAGACAAAGCTTTGTCCATGGCTTTTAAGGCCCAGCACAACTCTATCAGTACTCTTCCCAGGAAAAGAAACTTTAACTTTGTAGTAAACGTAGTTACAACATCTAGGAATCGTCTGTATTATTTTTTATAAATATTACATTTATCTTGCATGCATCTGAATAATATGAGTTTACTTTATGTAAATGACATCAGTCTTCCTACGCTGGCAGTAATATTCAAAGGAAGCTGTAAAAGACAAAACGACAAGTAATGATGGAGTTAAGGTAACAATGGCTGGGCAATTCCCTAGTCTTAGTTAACATCCATGAGAAAAAGAGAATAGTACAGGCAGGGAAGTACATGGATGTGATCAGAGTAGATTTCTTCCCCCTGGCAGGAGACATGAACTGGGAAGAGAGTTTGAAAAGCTTTACAAAGACATTACTAATGCCCATAGCTCTAAACCACCTGTGATTTTATCCTTAAAAGCTTGGAAACCTGAAATAAATACATTATGTTGGATTTTGCATGTGTGTGTCTGATTTTTTTAAGATGTTATTTCAGCACTGCTGCAAATTTACATTATTCCAGAGTAAGCTGTGACAGGTACCAAAACTGGGAGTGTCCCAGTTTAACTAACGCTGCTGGTAAACAGAAGCCTAGGAAGGAAAACAGAGACCCTAAAAGAAGAACTGATTTTACTAGGTTACAGTCTAAGTCACTTCTCACCTGGGGACAGAATTAGAGCATTCTAGTAGCTGTCTCAGGCATTGAATCATTCTATTCAGCAAACTGGGGAACTCTTGGTACTCCCCATTTCCTTCAGACCTTCACTTTGGTTCTCTGGGATAACATTGTATGGCAATATAATATATAAACCTTTCAGCTTCTAAGAGTGCAATAGTTTGTCCCTCACACTAAATCAGTTATGCCGAAAGAAGCATAGCAAACATGCTCCCCAGTAGACAGAAAAAAATCCATGTTTTGATTTAGTTTTGGCTTCAGTGATCTTTGCTCCCACCTGGTGTCTCTAATTGATAGCGTCTTTGAGGATGATGGAGACAGCAATGCGATTCTGGGCTTTAGCTTTAAATTATATATTTAAAACCTCACGAAGTTGGGAACTCTGATAAACTCTCTCACCAGAAACAAGGGAAAGCATTGTAATAGGAATAGCACTAGTTATATCAGTGATACAAATAGGAGGATCACTCAGAGGGGACCGGCATGCGGCCACTGCTGGGGCAGAGCATAGCAGGCTTGTTCCATCCTCTCCACTGCACTACCGTATTTAAAACATAGGCAAGTAAGAAAGAGTGGTTTTGAGGGGAAGTATGGAAGTGTTATGTCATCAGGTGCAGTGCGGCTTTGCAGGGTTTCAACACAGGTGTCAGCAGGACAAGGCTTAGGTCTCTGTGACTTTGTGCATTTTGTCCCTCAAAAATTCCTGGCAGCACAGCGTTGTTGTCAGAGCTGTAAATCTCTGGGACCAAGTGGTGGGAGCAGGTCTAAGTCAAGCTAGATGAATCCTACCTATAGACCAGTACTGTCCTCTCTTTTTCTGGTGTACAGCTGGCTGAAGGAAGCCACAAAGTGCTACCCTGATCTTCATTCCCTTCAAGACTCTGAAGACTTTGTTTCTTGGGATGTTATTATGTCACTATTAGTTTGTGTTTGGATATTAAGTTCCCACTTCAGTGAGATTTTGTCTGAATAAAGAGGAAATCACACTGTGTGTGTATACAAGTGAGAGGATCTCAGGCCACTTGTTTAGGCAGACAGCATGGAGTAAGCCTCCCAGGTCACTCACATGGTGTATAAAGAGCAGAACAGCATGGAGATATCTTGGGGTCCTTGTGGGGAAGCTGGAGGAATGATGCAGAAGTGCAAAATAAGGGTTTTTTCCTGCTGAAAAGGTCTTTTCCCTTATGTTCATAGTATGAATATCCATTTTTTTACATCCACTTGTTGAATACTGTATGAGTTCAGCAACAAGCTGGAGGTTGAGCCTTAAATCAGAAGCAGATAAACATGAGACTGTTTTCCAGTGTTTCGTCCAAGGCTAAAAACATCCCCTTACAAGACTAAAAACATCCCCTTACATTTGTTCTATTCTCCCTTCAATACAATATTGTAGAGCAAAAGAATTGAGAATTTGACTGTTTCTGTATGGAAAATTTGGGTAAAATTTAACTCATAAACCTCTGTTTCACGCTTGAGTATATATTCCTTTAAAACCACAGGCTCTTGATCTCAAAGCAGAAATTTTAAAGGATGCTTCTCCTTTTCTAATATATTTGATTTAGCTTGCTTTCTTCCCTTAGACTCTTTTGGATGTGATCATTAAAGAACTGAGGCCTCATTTCACCTATGCAAACATTAAAGAACACATATATTTTCCATAAAACAAGGATTGCTGAAACCTATTCACAGTTTTCCTGCCTTGCCCTGCCTTGCTCCCATTGATAGCAAATCTGCCACATTTTATGTATGTTTTGGGGTTTTTTTTATCATTTTGGGATACTTCAAATTTAAATTCTTAATCAAAATGTAAATTATTATTATTATTGTAAAAACATGTTGTCCCACTGTGCCACGTAGGTTTCTCAGGAGCAGCATTCTTACAAACTGGGATTTGAAAAACAGCACAGAATTTAGCTTGAATCAAATGATATTACGTATTTAGTCATTAATGAAAGCCACTTGGTAGAAGTTGGGAAAAACATTAGTTAATCTTATTCATATGGGGGTTCCTGGTTATGCAGAATTACTCTTCTTTGCTATTTCCTAGTTCCTCTTCCTTCTCAAAGGTCTGTATGCTTCAGTCTCCTATTAACCTTGAAGAAAGACATTTTTGCTGCTCTAATGTGTGAACCAGCCAACAGAGACTGCTTAAAGTTAGCGTAGGATGTTCCAGGCACTGCAAGGAATGAGCACCCAGGAAAAGCAAATTGCATCCACAGCATGAGACATCTGCTTCACCGGGTCTGAATTTAGCTCCCCCCTGAGACAGTGAATCAGCAATACCTTGGCCTGTTAGTTCAGCTGTTAAGTGATTTTGGTTGGACTTTGGGAGAGTATTTTTCACCTTTAAAGCAACAACAACACTCTTTCAAGTTGCTAAGATAGTTTGGGTCAAAATTTCGGGTATATGTTGAGCGTATGAAAGGTAAAAATTTGCCACTTCACAAAAGAGAAGTTCCCTGTTGATGAACTACCTCGAGACAGTGTGGGCTGTTCGTGATTAGGATAGCCTGAAACACACAACAGCTGCCTAGCGCAGATCACACAGGGGTCCGTGGGACTTCTTTTTACTTTGACAGGGAGACAAGTTAGAGCAATAGCCCATCCTTACAAAAAGTCTTTGTCTTTGTTTTATAGTGATGTGCCCTTCCATAGACACCCATATTTTGTTCTATTTTCCTTCAGCAGCGTCTGCATGAGACAGAATTTACCTCTCTAGAGAATTCCACTCAAAGTAGCTACCTATTTTTAATGTTCTTTTTCTGTGGCAATGTTGCATTAGTCCATCTTCACCAGTACCAAGGTAGGCGGTAATTCCTCACACCTGCAGATCACAGAAAATTGATTCATAATATTTTTCATTTCACTAGACAGATGACATCCATGCAGGGATTTATCATAGTGATGACACATCTTATTAGAGAGGTTGATTCATGGACCAGCTCCCTTCCCACTTGTGATCACACAGTATCTCACTAGTAACTGCAGCAATTTTAATGTAAGGCAAGTATTTAGAGTTTTCAGAAGCTTTTTAGAGACACTTGCCATCTGGAAGGAGATCAAGTAACATCATACAGCCCATTGGCTCATTATAATTGAAAAGTGATTTGTAGACCACAACTGGTCCATGTGCCACAGTTTCTGATTAAAAAAAACCCGAGCAAACAATAGACAATCATTATTAAAATACTGTATTCCAAAACAGAAGACTCCAAAGACTGAAAAAGCAATAGCCAAGGTACTAGAACATGCTAATGAATTGATCGATATGGTAGAAAGAAGCCCACTGCCCTCTTCTGCAGAAGTAACCAGAAACCAAGCAAGATATTTTTGGCCTTTAAAATGACTCCTAAGAACAAATCCCTAGGAATTGCACTGCATATACAGTTTTTCTGCTGCTTATCCCCATAAGACACAAATTTGGTTTTCCCTTTGAAAGCTGTCACATTCCTCAGTAGAAAGAAAAGACGGTTTGGTACCTGGGGATGTCATTACTTTGAGATTATTAGTTAGGCGCATCAGAAGATGATAGTTTTAAAGTGAAGATAGCCTGCAAAGAAGGAATCTAACTTGAGCACCTGTTGTTTCAGGTGTATTGAGGGATAAAGTTAGATAAAAACTACCGAGTGAAATATGTTCTGCTTTTCTGTCTCCGTTTCCCAGAACACCCAGCAATGGCTTAGAAACCTGATGTAAGGAGTGTAAGAACATCCACATAGGATCAGAGCCAAGAACCAATGTCCAATACCTTGTCTCCAGAAGTAGATATTATTATGCCAAAAGAAGGACAAAATTGTATTTCAGCTCCTTGGGTATTTATGTGGGGTTAAAGCCAGATCCTGGGCTCACTGCAGGCAGATGAAGGAGCAGTTTATTGTGATGACTGTGCAGCAGTTCCTGCAAAGAATTATGCACAAGCGTTTTTGGAATTGCATGGGGAAGCTGGTGAGTTCACTGGGCAACTAGAGCAGAAGTGCATCATCATGTGTATGGATTGGTATCTGGATGGCTGGTGCATGCTCCCAGGGAAGAGAGGCAGAACATGATGAGCATCACAAGCAGAAGTCCAAATATTCTGCTAGACTGCAGCACTCTATGGCTTAAGCATTTCCTAAACTGAGGGTAATATCTTTATGTCTACTAGCTGTCAATGGATTTTGCTTGAATAAATGTAGAAACTTAGGTCTAGGAATGGGAAGAAGTAGCTAAAATTGAAAGTTTTCAGAAGTAGAGAATTTTTGTGTTCATGTAAAAAAACCTATAGTTAAATGGGAATTAGCAGGAGAAAGAAAAAAAGCACAAAAGAAAATGGAGCAGTGAAATATATGGTATTTTTCTTCTGAAGATTTCAAAGCTATGTTCAAAGAAAGTAGTTATTATTATTCTCACTGTGCAGATAGGCAAGATGAAGCCATAAATCTACAGATACTGACCAGAAGTCATGTAGCTATCAAATAATAGAACTGGACATTAATTTCAGAACTCAACAAGTAGAATTTTTTTGATTAATAATAAGGGCACTAAAAATATTCCCACTGTTTCAAAGCTTATGTAGATAACGGGGAAGCCGTTAAGCATAAAAAAATGCTTCCCAGATCTACCTAGGTCTGATTCAATGCAAGAGCCAAACAGATACCGTCACTGCTTCATGCTTTCCTGGTTTCCATGCAAAGTGAATCCAGACATGTCACATGAGAAGTAGCCACTGCGTTCTCTAGCAGATCCCAGTCTGGAGTACTGGAGACTGAAGCTGAGGATTTTTTACTAGTATGCAGTACAGACACAGTTACAGGGAGCAAAACCAGTTGCAAATTCTCAGCAGTAAATATTTGTGGCCAGAAAATAGGAATGAAGAGGAAACATTAAAATCCACAGACAACGAATGCTAGGGATTGGAAGGGACCTCTGGAGATCGTTGAGTCCAACCCCTTATGTCAAAACAGGTTCTCTAGAGCAGGTTGTACAGGATCAAATTCAGACAAATCTCCAGAGAAAGGGACTCCACCACTTCTCTGGGTAGCCTGTTTCAGGCTCCATCACCTTCACAGCAAAGAAGTCTCTCCTCATGTTGAGGTGCAACTTCCTGTGTTCCAGTTTGTGCCTATTGCCTCTCATCCTATCCCAGGACACCACTGAAAAGAAACTGGCCCCATCCTCTTGACACTCACCCTTCAGATATTTATAAACATTGATAAGATCCCCTCTCAGTCTCTCAGCCTTTCCTCATAAGAGAGATGTTCCGGGCCCTTAATCACCCTTGTAGCCTCCGTTGAACTGTCTCCAGTAGTTCACTGTCTCTCTTGAACTGGGGAGGGCAGAACTGGACACAGGTCTCACAAAGGCAGAGTGGAGGGGGAGGAGAACCTCCCTCGACCTGCTGGTCACACTCTTAATTCCCCCCAGGATGCCATTGGCCTTCTTGGCCACAAGAGCATACTGCTGGCTCGTGGTGAACTTGATGTCCACCAGAATACCAAGGTCCTTCTCCATGGAGCTGCTTTCCAGCAGGTCAACCCCTAGCCTGTATCAGTGCATTGTTTTAAAAAGATTTCACTGTGATATTTTTTAACGGAAGTACTTCCTTTGAGAAGTGCTAAAATCTTTCAGAATAAAATTTTTTGCCTTTTCAATATGAAATACTATTTTCTGTTTCCATTCTTCCAAGAAAAATGACCCTTTTTTTTTAAAAAAAAAGACAGCTTGAAGTAAAGCACAACAATTTTTATTTTGCTTTCATTTTATTTTAACTGCAAAACCATTTTTAAAGGTCCGCTTGAGAGTTTTCCCCATGCTTGGGTTTGATCACTGAATCAAAAAACCCCACCTTATTGTTTGCCTGGTTATGTTAATGAGTCCCAGACCAATGAGCTAACCTTTAAATCACACAACCTCTTCATTAGTCTCCCAGAATGCTGCAAAACCTTTAATTCTTTTGCATCTGAAAGATTCTCTCAGCACAACTTGAAAGCGAGACTTTTTATCTCAGATAAGATCAAAATTTTAATTATTTTCTCAAGTACTTGTCTGTGTCTTAGACGTAAGGGGAAATAGCAGCAGGAAATCAATTAGCTGGACACTACTGTTGCATGTTCACCAGTTCACCAAGCTACACCAGCCATGTTATCCCAAATAGCATGAATTGTCCTGGCCCTACAGTAAACCCAGGACACCTGATGTGGTCTAATTAGGACAGCGGTACATGGAGAAGTAATACAGTCTTAAATGAGGATTAGGGTGTCATTCAGCAAGTTCAGTTAAGAACTTTGCTTTCTGGATGGACTTTCACACCCTTTTCTATGTGTTTAGGTATTCTAACGGTTTGAAGAACTAAGGCTTAAATATATCCAGTTCTCTAAAAAGCGTCGTGAATAAAAATCTTGTTGTTTTGTGGTTTTGTCTGTGCTTTCTAGCCTCTTGCAAGTAGCATTTTTTAAGTACTACATTTAAATCTCATGTTTCATATATGCTAAAAAATGTCTGGAGACTTGGCAATGCTGTATGTTTTTTTGTTGTGCAAGGTGAAGGAAAAAAAGTCAAAGTTTTTGTTCTGCTTCCCCCTCACCCTTGAAGTGTTCTTCTGGAGGTAAACTATAAAAAATTCCATCAATGAGGACCACAGTGCACAGTGGTTGGTATTGGTGATAAAGATTACATCTTTTAAAAACTGAAGATATAAGAGACACCATTACTGCAGGAACTTTAAGAGCAAGGAAGCAGAAATGAGCTTTCAGAATAGAAGGTGGAGTTTTATTTTGCCTTTTTTTTTTTTTTTATTTATTCCTGCTGAACAGTAATTGTGTATTTCCCTTTTCTTCCTCTTGCTTTCTCCATTTCTATTTTTTTTTTTTTTTAATACTGTTTTAGAGAGAGAATTTGAGAAACTTTTCTCAACTTGTGATTACTTCAGTCTAAAGTGTGGATGACTGGCATCCCAAGCATTTCTGCAGTACTGAAGCTCTTTCAAAATTCCATCCACACACATCCTTGCAATGATAAAACAGAAACTCTCTAAAAGTATGAAGAAAGGGATAAAACTAAACCTTTAGCTTCATACGGGGTATTATTTTTTTGTTGTTTTTGCTACAAAGCTGTAATTGGCCTAGTGAGATCTGATAAATGTCTTATGATAAACTTGAACATCAACTGATGGCGAAAAAAAAATATGATGGAACTTGTGACTGAGGGAAAAGTAAAAGGGTATAAATGACTGGCAGTTCCCATTTCTTTACAAGTGTTACATTTCAGTCCCCTGCCACTACCACATGTTTCCTGTTCACAGATAATTTGTACAACATATTTTATCATTCAGTTTTAGACACAGTTGAAAGGCTTTTGCCTAAGGCTTGGAACACTTTGAAAATTGTATACCATTTGCAAGGCTTTCTTCTGCTTCACTGTGCAATTAGGTGACTGCCTTTCTGCAGACACTGGATTTATCATATGTGGAATTGGGTTTTTTCACCAAGGTGAACCAGGAACAAAAATGCAAGTAGTTTTTCAGTAACCCAGGGACAAGGGATTAGTGTGCTGGCACAAAGCTTGTAGGCTGCCTGTCAGTCCCTAACTGGACACAATTCCCTCACAGAAGGAGCATTGTGAGCTACAGAGTTTCATACAAAAATACTCTCAGTCTCTCTGCTCTTACATACCATGTCTATACGTGATTCAAACTTCTAAAGTGCAACAAAGCATCTGATTGGGTTTGTTTTTTTTTAATTTTGCTAATATGACTATTTATAACACTTAATTTTTTTTACTCCCTTTCTTCGCCCCCCTCCTCACTCCATCCCCTGCTCCTTCTTGACTAAACTTTGTTCTCTCTTAAGGAATTGTGAAGATACCGGTGTGCTAAGAGCTTCCCCTGCTGGAAGTTCCTAGCAAAAGGTGCTGTAGCCAAGTAGGGATGGATCTGGGACTAGCTCCCAGTTCAGCTAATTTATGTGCTCAGTTCCTGTCGAACAGAGAGTACATAATGTGACTTGAGATGCTGATTAAATTTCATGTGTATTCCTATGTTCTAAATAAACCAAATTTTAAAGTCAGATTTGAGCGATGGTAGTTTATAACCCTCATTACAGCAGTTTGTATTTTTCCACTGAATTATGCGAGGAAAAGGGAGACGAATTCAGCCCTTTCGTATAATGTATCTACGTGCTTTTACAAGGTCATCTTCCCTTCCAGTAGAGGATATGGAGGATTTCTTAATAAGTAAATCTATTAGAAACAGATCATTGTTTAATGAGAACAGAATTGTGAATATGTTTGTGCTTCTGGTGACATCCTACTTGTGGAAACAGTGAGTATGCAAGCACGTAAGTGAGCTGCAAGGAACACTGGTACCTTCTAGCATAACCCCATCAGAAGAAAGGTGGTGTTTCTTCAGACTACACGTCTCCCTCAAAGCAGTAATTGCCAAACTGCATCAATCACCTCTTTGGAATATTTTGAAGAAGCTGAACTTTTGAAACAAAAAGTAGCAGAATTTTAATCTAATTGTTTAGCTATCCATATCAGATGTATCTGGCTGCAAATTCTTTAGCTTCTTGAAGGGTAGGCAAAATATTATTACTTAAATAGTGTAAGCTACATAACATACTTCTGATAGACTGTGTTGGAGACATGGCCGCTGTCTGCTTGCCCAGTGTGACCCAGCAGGCAGGATTGTCTTGGCCACTCTATAAGATCTTTCTGTCTTTGCATAGACTAGCAATGTGACTTTGGAGCAAATTTCTGCCATGGTCACTCTCATCTCTGTTGATTTTGTCTGATTAATTTATAAGGGTTTTTTTGGGGGCACGGGCTGACTTTCTCTGTATGGTATAGAAGCTCCCCAGTGTAGGTGGCGTGGTGGCAAGATTGGTGTGGTATTGCCCCTGTGATGGTGCACCCAAATCTGCAAGAGCTTACAGTAGGGTTGCAGCAATCTAAGAGGTTACTTAGTCCCTCTGCCAAAGCACCTCTTCCCTCATCTGAATCACTGGACTCACCTGGGGATGTGTTTTGCATCCTACTGAAATGTAGACACTTAGGGTAGTACAAGAGAACCCTTGCCCTCTCCAGCTGTAGCCTAAGGAGAGCCCAGTCACAGCAGAGCTGCCTTAGCGCGTGTCTGAATCAGCGAATATTTGAAGAGCACCAGAGCTTGCACCATCTGTACACATGCAGATACATAAGTAGATGGAAAGCTTCCAAAGAAGTTCCCTTTTAATCCCCATAAAATCCCCTAGACCCAGCCAGCAACTTGAGCTTGGTGCCAGAGGAACTGAGGATTTCCTTCAAATTCTCTACCTGGCTTAATTTAATTTGCTGCCTGCTAGAAGACCCGAAGAGGCTTCACAAAAAAAGCACCGGGTCATAGGATTTCCCGATCTAAATGTAGTGGCAAACCCATAGTGACTCCTTTCTTTCTGTGGTATCCATTGTGCTTTGTCCCAAGTGGGAAATACGGTTTGCCAACGCAGAGGCAGCATACACTGTAAACAATGACAAGAATAAAGCTAAATATTATGCATATTCATTGCATAAAATCCTAAACAAAAATGTCCCTACTGAGTAAAACAGAAAAGAAGATTTTTAATTTATTTTTTTTTTTCAGCTAAGGAGCTGCCGGTTATTTTTAACCCTTTTTATTTTCTCAGTTGTGCAATTTGCAATGACATACAATGACATTTTGTGTCATGTGTTATCAGCAAGTACTTTTTAAAGAGAGTCTTCTCTTTAGTACAACTTAGCTGCGTGATCATTTCATTGACTAGTTTCTCAGTGCAGTTCATCAGTAATGACTCATTTCAAGTCTCCAGAAAGCAGTGGTATCATTTCTCAGTATGTTCGCTTTAGATTTTCCTTAATTTTAACTTTTCTAATCAACTCATCTGCCATGTGTTTCATTTCCTTTTATTGACACTGACGGGGTAAGTATAATACTTCAGAGTGCTGAGAATTCTTTTTTGTAATGCGAACCCTGAACAAACAGTGTAGCAATGCTCTCCATGCAGAACACCACTTATTTAATCCAAATTCTTAATGGTGTAACACAGGACATATTTCCAAATTATTATGCTTTCATTTACATGTTTACTTGTCACATGTAGTTAAGACAGAAATTATTATTTTCATATAGAAATCAGATCTCCATCCTGAAAAGTAAATGAAAAAAAGTCTGTTAAAATCCTGACCTAATAGGGCTAATTTCCAGTAGAGTAGTAAAACTATAACCATAACCCTGTGGAAACCAGCTCAACCTGACCCCAACATTTTTTGAAACAGTTGCTCCCAAGTGGCAGCGTAGCAAGGTAAGCCAAGATACTTCATTCCATGGCCAAAACACATTCCACTTATTTCTGAAGCAACAACCTGGGCTGTAACTTATGAGGAAGTGAACTCTGGGTTAGATTGGCTAATAATAAAAAGTAATTCTAAGGCATGCTTTCCTTTTTTTTTTTTTTTTCCTTCATTATGTGCTGGTTTGCTTTCATTTGAAAAAGCAAAATATTTTAGTTTCCATTTTTATAGAAGCATTGTCCTTGATCATTTTCTTGGTGTCATACCTATGTGTTCAACACAGTGTGGAATGCAGTAGTAATGCTCAGGACCTAGCATCTGTTGTTCCTGGGTTTTTTTCTGGATGCTAAACAGCATAGAGTACCTGAGGAAATCCTCAGCAACTTATTTGTGAAAATGAGTGGGCATACACACTCAGGATTCTGATTATTTTAACTACTAAAACTGTGAATAAACCAGATTGTATCTAAATTCTGCATGCACCCGCAGAGAACCCATATCTGGCCATTGTGTGCTTGTATAATTATTTACATTTGCTTGAAACGTTCACCTATTAATTCTAAAATGAGTTTCTACGTTGCTGGTGAATGAATATTTAAATATTAAAACTATAATTTCTGCTATTGTTATATTATTATTATTATTAATGCGTAGTCATTAATAATACATTACCAGAAGGATACTCTTTGGTCACGGTGGATATGGGAACTCATGCAACAACAGGTTGTAAAATAAGTAATAAGAGTGTAGAGTCAGGGGAAAACTCTAAATAGTTCATTTAGAGCTTGACTATAAATACCCTGACCTTTAATATGTGCATGAGTGATTCAAGTCTGGGGCCTGCTTGCAAGTTAGAGAATAGACTGGAACATGTGAAATAAAAATGTCGGCTAAACCAGAAAATATTTAAATAGGTGCTTTGGCAGAAACAGACGATGTTATTTGAACACGTGTTCGATCGGCCCGCAAATGACTAGAGGCAGCAAACAGGATAAAGATCAAGCATCATAGGCATGTCTCAAAGCTGTGAGCTTACATGTCAGGGGTCTCCTGCACCTCTAAAAAACAACCTTGGAATCAGTATTTTACAGAGGTGTTTTAGAAGCATGCGTAAAACCAGCAAAACATAACCCACCATCAACTGGGAAGCTTTCTTTTGTGAGCCTTTGCTACTGTGCCTGTTTTGGATCCTGGCCTGTGCTGGTCAAACTACGAGGCATTTAGGCATTTGCACATTATTAAATTCCAGTTTTTATTTACATAAACAGAACTGGTGTGGGAACAGTTCCATGTGCAGGATGCAGCGTTGGTTCAAACCCCACAAGTACAAGCTCTGAAATGGCCAAACACCCAGTGGCCATGAGGAGGTCTGCCGAGGGGAAGGCAAATTCTTTCTGTCCAGGCCTACTTGCTCCTCTGCAACTTCCCCAGCTCCGAGCTGCAGCTGCTCCCCTCTGACTTATCTGGCATGGACTTCACCCTGATATAAAATACCTCATGAAAAATTGACTAAATATTCAAACTGACGGTTTTTCTTTAGACTGAATTGCTGCTTTCTAGGCAACCTCACTGAAATGCTTATGTATAAGCTGAAATTTTCCATTGCTGAGTTCAACACTGGGTTTATGCTATTTTCCCATCTATGTTGTCCAATGTTTGAATGAGCTGGTGTTAATTCATAATAACACATAGCTAATTGCTCTAGGAGAAACTCTGGTTTAAAGCTGCCAGAACCAATGCCTACATTTTCTCCCACGGAAGTCAGCGAATGTGTGTGTGAGGTAAGAAACAACTGAAGCTGCAGCCACTGGGATAAACCTCAGCTGCTCCTGGACTAAAAGAGCTGTGGAACTTCAGTTTGATCCACATCATTCAGAAAATGACAGCAGCCTCCCTTTTTGCAACTTTGGTTGAGTCAGGTAGGCACAGTTTGGCACTTTAGACACCTTTCTAAGTATATGTGTTTCATGCTATCTTTGAACATGAGGAAATCCAGTTTTCCCTTGTATAAAACATTATTTTGGTCTTCAAAACAATCTTACGCCTTAAAAGTTTCAGATTTGACATGGAAATTTGGCATGAAAAATGCCTTTTTGGAGAAGCAGGACATCAGCTTATTCTGGATAAATTGATTTTATATGAGCAAGTTGGAGACTGAGAATATGCAGTAGATTTATTTTTTTTCCACATATAGTGGTGAAACAACGCGCAGGCACACAGTTGATTTGAGTCAAATGAAAAAGATCCTAAAGTGCGCATCCTTTAAGTAGAATGTTTGCTCTTTTGGATGTGCCAGGAAGTCTGTGACAATCAATTCTATCCAAACTGAGCAGTGATTTGTATTTAGAGTATACTTCTTTCTATAGCTTAAATATGCACTCTGTGTCTAAAAATGAACTTTTCAATTGTATAGAGGACTTTTCAGAATAGTTGAAGCTAAGATGATGCTTACTTGCCTTGGAGGCATGCCCAGCAAGTGTGCACAAGGCAGTTACTCAGAGCTGTTAGGAGGAAATATATGTGTTTTCTGAGAAACTCTTGAAATATGTGTTCTAGGATGAAGCCACTCAGGCCCCTGCATTGACCTAAAGAAATTAAGTAGTGCACCAGAAACGGTCACATCCAGCATTGCCTGGTTGTCCCCTACCAGGCCTTCTGAGAGCTTTGGACTAGATGGTAAGACCAGTCAAACTAATGAAAGGTGGTTTCCTACAGATTTGTGTCTTTTGCTTCTTTGAGGCTCTGCCTGGAATAACCCAGTTTCCCCTCACAGTCTCTACAACACCATCCCAGACAAGCCACAGCAAAGCTGCTAGACAGTGTATCATTGCTGATCGACTGCAAGCTGCTGCCAAACAGGATTCATGAGCTGAACTCTACTTATCTTTACTCTTACAGGAGGTTGCAGGTGCTCTTTTGCTCAGCTGCCATTATTTATGAAAATATTAAGTATTTCACTAGCTTCAAGACATCATCTTTTGAATCTGTCTGATTAAAAGACCTGGTTGAAGTCAACGGGTTCAAAAATCATTAGGGAGAAGTGAGTAGTTGGCAGATAAAAGAGACAGTATAACTGCATAAAATGTGGGGGGAAATGGGAAATATTTTATGGATATCTACCCACAAAAAAGTAACAGCCCAGAATGTGCTAGCCAGTCAATGTCTCAAACTGGCAGCTTGCCATCTCCTGAGTGGAGTCTGTGTTATTGCTTAAATATCTGCAATTGTTTTAGAATCCAAATAACAGAGATACTACCTTTTTCTAGATGTATTTGACACTGCAGGAAGTAGTGCTGATATAGATACTGGATCCTCTGGCGCTTTGGCTCTGCTTTCCTTGACTGAAAACAATCCATACCTAAAGAAGGCCAATACATGGGGCAAAAGCCACCTATTTTAAAATTCTGAAGTAGATATCAGGGTTGTAGATGAGATTGCAGATGGTCTTCATTCATTGCTTTCATTTGCTGTCATAATCCTGTTTTATGCTACTGAGCCCTGGAAATGTGAAGAACGTGTGGAAGACAGGTCACAGCTTTGTGTCAGAGAGCAAGGAGCTGCCTGTGAGCTGGCCGTCACTCTGCATGACTCACGATGGTTGCCTCTCTGCTACTGAGTTAATCAGTGGTTGGGACCAGGCCCTGTGATCATTCATGCTGCTTAATTGCTAATATGCTCCTCAGCACATTTTGGGTACATGCCTGCGAGTAGTTTCCCTGGCACTGTTCAAGGAATAGGTTGAAGCGAAGACAGTCCGCAGGTGATAGTAAGGACAAAGCATGGAGAAGAGAATTGAGAAGATAATTTAGCCATGAGTGTGCCATCTACTTGGTCTCAGAAAACAGCTCCCGGTGATTTTTTTTATTAGTATAGACTTAGATCCCAGAGCCTTGCCGGGTACTGGCTCAGGTACTAAAAGCATGCTAACCACGTTAGGGTGGCACTTATAATTTAGCCAGTTGGCTGAGTTGTCAGAAAAGTACATACCTGAGGTGCAACACTATCTAAGAAAAAAGAAAGGGAAAAAAAAAAAAAAAAGGGGGAGTCTTATTTCATACCGTCCTTAAAAACAGATCAGGGGCATGGTGATATGATGGAAATGCCTTTCCACGGTCTTGTCCAGTGCCAGATATGACTATCTTCACCTCAGAAGACAGGCATTCTCTCACCGATGGACATGTTCACTGCTGTCAGCTAAATCAGAGCCCCAGTGCTGCCCATTTGTCCAGCTACGCTCTCCGTGCTGTTGACCAGAAAAGGAAGTGGAGTAGGAACAGCTGTGACTCTGTTTCCCTCAAGGCAAAGAAAATGTTCACCCGTCTGGATCTACCACAGTTACTGCTGCTTTGTTCCAGTGAATGGATACAAAGGCCAGAGAGTGTACGTGTATTCAAGTCTGCCCTGTCAGGCAAATACACATGAGAACTAAATTAAGACTCTATGTGAAGTCTCAGCTTTAGCATTCAGACAGTCAAACATTTTTTTAACTATGAAGCTTACTATTCCATATAAGTGGTTCTATGTATACATATGTACAGCTACTCTTGGGCTGCTGAAAAATTTTCCTTGGAAGATATTTTTAACAAGATACAGATTTCCCATCAAATGTGCTGGTTATTGATGAGAAAACCAGAAACAGGTAACAGAAGGACAAAAAGAGAAATATTTTAGCTTTCAATAAAAATGTTGAGATTTAGTTTATTCTTCTGCTAATTGTGATGTGGGATTTTTTAATTTTTATTCTTTTCAAAAGAAGGGACACTCCCTCCTCCCATCTATCTTTTTTTATTATTCTGGTTGGTGTCATTGAAATATATGGCTTCACTCTTTTTTATTCAAGAGAAAAAAAAACCAAAACAGCATGGGGAATGTTGGAGGGGAAAAAACAATAAAATTTTGACATTTCCCGTGAAAACTAAATTACTTCTTCAACCAGCCGAAATAGGCACCCAGGAACATGCTGATGCTTTTCAAATTGTAGTAGATAGAGGTACTTAATCACCGGTTTAAGTAGAAAATGGGCACCAAGGGAATTTTTCATGGGGTGATTTAGCTATATGCAAATCTGTTGTGTACTGTAGCACTGAGGCACCCAGGAGTTGAACACGGTACAGCTTGTCAAGGGATTAGGTAACAATGAAGATTTAAGAGCTGGGACAGAGCTAGATGTAGATGGGGAATAATATCCTGGTCAATATATCCTCTGGTGCAGACAGATAGATAAACATGTAGATAAAACTCAGTACAGCAATGTTCAAGCAAAATGCACCACAGGCAAGGAACTGAAGAGAGACTCCCACAAGACACTGACAGCTTTTTCTCTTTTTGTTCCTTTTTACTGAATATTTATTGTATTAGAAACATCAT
Organism: Baryphthengus martii; assembly: GCA_013396935.1. NCBI lineage: Eukaryota > Metazoa > Chordata > Aves > Coraciiformes > Momotidae > Baryphthengus > Baryphthengus martii. The sequence continues at coordinate 428,066 of VWZK01019793.1, read as the reverse complement.
GGCAAAACCTCAGGACTGAGCCCATTTTGAACCCAAAGCTTCAGGGGATGCAATTTGTAGTATTTCTCATCACCAACGTGAATCCCACCGAGCTTGTGGGTACACGCTCGTTAGTAGATAATTTATATGCGTAGACTAAAAGCGGTACTGCTGTAAAGTATATGCATAAGGCGCTTTTTTTTATAAACAAACTAAAGGTGTAAATAAATTGCAGCTTCGTGTCTTCCTACAGTCAGTATTGTGCCTCATAAAAGGGTCTATATTAAGATATAGTCTGTCATCCTCCAAGTATATGCATCGATTTCTATCATGCTCATCATGGCTCAGTTACTACCTGTAAAGTAGCTATAGTAAAACCACACAGAGCTTCCAGGATATGAGGAAATAATTTACGTTCTTACCCTTGGACTCTGGGGATGGGTGGCTTTTGCTATAGGAAGGTTCCTCCAAATCACCTTAGACAGATGAGATATAGGTACGGAGATAGTGATGCCAGCAGGGAAAACAAAATAGAACAAAGTGCATTATAGAAACAGAGCATTGCTCAGAGGGAGGAGAGTTGCAAGGATGCTTTGCGTGAAATAGTAGAGCTTTGGGTATTTGAACTTGTGTATTAGGAAGCTCTGAGCGCTAGAGAGTTGATTCACTCAAAGCTAGACCAAGACACATGTCCAGTGGAGAGAGTCTTGAAGACCTTATTAAGGAGGCTGTCCAAGAAGACTGTCAGGAGCATCAAAGGGGAAATCAGGCTAAGTTATATAGCAGTCAAGACTGTTTTGCTCAAGAAGATAACTTTTGTGATGAAAGGTCACCAGGGTCTCCACTGAGTTATTTTTTTTTTTTTAAATCTGATTCGGAGGAAAAATTATAGAAAATCATATTGGTTAGAGCACACCTGTCAAGTATAATTGACCAGTTCCTGTCATTTTTAAGATAAAAAAAAATATTTAGACCAAGTTTTCCCAGGTGTTCTAAGTCCCGCCCTTCTCAGTCTCTCCATGCCAAAGGTCCCTCACCATCTGTACAAACCAGAGTAACTCCAGTAGAGGTGACTAGAAGGGAATCACTGAAAAGCAACTGCTGAACTGTTGGTCACCTGGGGTGCACTGGACAAGTGTGGGATCCTCCAAACTTATCTGTAGGCACCTAAAATACATTAGGTCAAGATAAGCTATTCAAGAGGGTGGTTACATGTTTCCCCTAGGATGAAGTGAACTGATCTCCAGAGGTACATATCTCTCTGTACTGAGGAAATTTTTCTGACTAGTAAAGAGGAATGAATCCCATCCATATGAGTTAGTCCCTTCAGGACTAATAGTTCATTTGATTTGGCAGAAACCCCCACCTCTTACGTGCCTGACAAATGACTGAGCAGTGACTCTGGGGCTTTCTTCTCCTAATATCCATTAAAAAATTCAGCTGGTCCCACAGTGACCTCCATGCAAAGTTGAAACGCTAAGAACTTTACATAGGACAGGAAAATCATTTCTCAATTATGTGTATTAAATAGTTTCTGAGAAATGTTGATCCTGAAGTGCATATGAAAACAAATCAAAGCAATGATCCTCCTTAGATTTTGTACCACATGTGAGCTCTCTATCACTCACATGAGAGAATAATACTTTTCTCCTTTATCCTTCATGTGTGTCCTCTGTGGATTGTAAGTCTCTGGGAACGTCTTTTCTATACCACAAAGGTGCTCCTAATTTAATGTCTATATAATACACAGGAATAATGACAATTAATATCAGTATCACAGTTTGATAGATTTACCGAGTTCTGGCCCATTAGTTGATAGGAAAGAGTTTCTTTAACAATGCAATGTCAAAGTTATTTTTTACTGTGTTTTTTTTTGGTTGCTTTATTTGGGACATTTCTGAAATGCAGACTGAAGGAAGACTTCCATTTGTATGGTTCATGCTCTGAGATGAAAGTCCTGTGACTTTGATGGGACAGATTTGAGCCTAAGGTATAAGTAGTACTGAGAATTAGGATACCCCGATCCAGGCTTAGTGTAGCATTTTATGAGCATGTGGCTTTTGGAGTAGAAATGCCCAGTTTTGTGTCAGATCCAAGGCTTGGCAGTGAGACACATGTTTTCCCAAAAGTGAATGTGTAAGTTGTAGCTTTAAGTAGGTCTTGAAATATTTAGGACTTGAGGTGGCTGGAACAAAATCAACAAAAGTTGACTGGTCTCCACCAAATGAGCCCTAATACCCTTAGTGATGACAGAACTCTTCAAGTTAGTGGTTAAATAGGGGAAGGCAGACTTTGTCCTAGACCAAGTGTTGTTGGGGAGGGTGGACTGCCAGGACAGAAAAGCTGGAGGCACGATGGAGTCAGTGCCGTGAAGAATAGGAGTGTAAAAAGTAGTACAGCAGAGTTCTCATGGAGCAGCAAACCAAACTGTGTGCTTAAGGAAGGATAAGTCCCTGAGCAGTGTGACATGGTGACACCTCTCAGCTGAGTGTTCCATCTCATGGGCATTAAAGATCTGGCTTGACCGGCACTCCAGGAATGCCGATTAGCTGTGGAGGATTCTTCAAGAATGGAGGACATATGATTATTTTTTATATGCAAGATACTCTAATTATCCTGTAGGGATTCATTTCAGGTTACAGAATTTTTATTGAAAAGCATTTAATTTTCAGTGGCTGTCACTTGAAGTGGACAAAGTAGAGGAGCAGCAGGAAAATTACTTAGCACAGGTCCGGACCCTTCATCATTTGCATACACTCGTTTAATTTTTATCTTCTGTTCATACAGAATGTCAGTGAAACTGCTCATATGCATAGAATACAGTGTGTTGCTAGTGTCAGACTATTAATAATAGTATGAACAAATACATAATTTTACATCATACCTTTGCTTATTTTCTAGATAAAATAGATAGCAAATATTTATGTACAAGTGTGTGACAATATGGTAATACTTCAAATAGTGACCTTTTATGGGCAATAAGCAAAACATCCACAGTTATTGTAGTAAAGAGCAGAAAACAAACAAACAAACAAAATATTTCAGAACTTTGGAGAAAGGATGTAAATTCATATGCTTCAGGGCATAAAACAGTCTGTGGATTAGGAGGAAATTTTCCTCCCGGGCAAGTCATCTCTTTAACAACCTACTGCAGAGTTTCTGGCATGCTCATCTGAAGCTAGCCAATTTTATAAACAGTTTACTGAAGAAAGTGGACAACTCGTCTCATCCAGCATGTCCTTTGTGTACTCACATGAAAAATGAGAGCCTCTAGTATTATGCCTACTATGAGCAGTTTTGTCGGCTCTAACTCTGTTCTTGATAGTTTTCCAAACGTAAATGAAACCAAGCAATGGATAAGGTTACCTTTCCTTCTTCCTATTTCTCTCCTCATTGCAGAGGACTGTAAAATGACATCTCCTTACACTGCAGGCAGATACCACATCTGGGAAACACCACCTGTAGCTCAGCAGAGTGCCCTCACTACAGCTGGAAGTACCATAGGAACAGAAAAAGTGACCAGCTCTAGGTCTCTCAGCTTTCCCCCAGCACTGGCCGGCACAGCTGAGGCTCCTCTTCACCTGTCTGGTGCTTGTGATTGCAGGGATCTTCCATTACAAGGTGAATTTAATTAAAATGATAATTAAAACTCACTACCTGAGTCCCATCAGAGGGGGACAACATTTCAGAGGTTTCGAGCAGAAGCTCCATTCCACTGCTTCAGGAAATGGAATGTTGTGTCTTTTTCCGGTGTCTATGCAACTTGCTTTATGTGGGGTTTTCAGGCATGGGAGCTGTATGGTATGGTCCCCAGCAGTGCTATATGTACATGTGGTCACAGAATCAAAGAATCACAGAATTATGAAGGCTGGGATAGACCTCTGACATCATCAAGTCCAGACTATGACCGAACACCACAACATCAACTAGAACAGGGCACTAAGGGCCACGGCCAATCTTTCCTTAAACACCTCCAGGGATGGCGACTCCACCACTTCCCTGGGCAGTCCAGTCCAGTGTTTACTGAAATTCCACTTAGGCGGTCACACACATCTTACACTTTCCTCTCCACCCTTGCGAGGACGTGGACCCAGGCAGGGAACCCAAAGGGAAGCTCTATGCCAGTCTTAAGGGGAGGGTGTAAGTTACAAAGTTTAGGTATCCAGCCTCGCTCTCCAGAGGTCTCCACGGCCACGGTGATCCTGCTCCTCAAAAGGGGTAGGGGAGCAGGAAGGCTGGGAAACCAGCACTGCTACAGGCATTTAAGGCTCTATTTATTGCTTTGATTTTGGCTGTCTCTGTGTGAAGTCAGTGAAAGATGCAGGAATTCAGCACATTGAAAAATCAAACCCAGCTTGTCTTAAATTGACTATCCAGTGCAAAAAGCCTTTCTGGAAAAAAACTTACTCTGGTTCTGCACATATATTTTCTTGCCAACTTTTTGACTTAAAGCTGTAACAGCATTTTTCTATTGCAATCATTTTGTTTTCAAACATATTCTTTGTGAATATGGAATATTGAGGGTTTTGTGTTGCTGGTTAGTAGCTTACTACATCTCACATTTTCTGGGTTTATTTGCGTGGAGGTAGTATAATCACCTGTCCTGGGATTTTCCCACTGTGCTCCATAGAAGCAGTGTTGGTAAGGCTGTGCTGAGGGTGAGACTTGTCAGTGAGGACTTGTGCACGGATGGTCCCGAGTCACTCGGCCCTAAACCCACAGAAGCCTTGGTTACAGCCCATCCCTGGGGCCTAGTACAAGATGTAGGCTCGGTCTTCCACCATGATGTCCAGCCAGCTAGAAGTACCTCTGGGTACAAGGCAATTTCCACAGCAGGACTAATTTTTGGAGCACTAACAGAAGTTTTCAGTGTTGTTAGTTCAAATAAGTCTGGAAACTGCTGAATTATAGGACAACGCACAGTTTAGCAAGCCATTGCCTGAGGATTTTTCAGAAAAATAGAAGAAAAAAATGAGAGCAAAGTAAAAGCAGATGAGCTTATGCTAGAATGGTCCTCTGATTTGGGGTATTTCAGTTTTAACTCAGAGTGGAGATTGTGGGAACTCAGAATTTCTACAAAGCAAACCCAAACCCAAACACAAGTGTCTTAAATTGACCACCCAAAGTCAGAAGCTTCTTCTGACACTTTTTGCTTTTATTTTGCGTTTGAACTATCAAACTGCAATGAATTACCCATTCATCTTCAGGCTTCTAAACTGAGTCTGAAAGACGGTACGTTCTGTATAATACAGAAAATTGAGATTATGCAGATGGAAAATACTTCTCTGCTGCAGTTTTCTTCTAAGACGTCTTACAAATACCGAGCATCCAGCCCCTACGCAGAATGCAGCTGGATGTTATTCAAGTACTTCTTGAGGCATGGTACAGGGAGTTGCTATATATATGGAGATATGAGTATCAGAGGCTTCCACCAAGAGGCAGTAATTCCAGGAAGCGACGCTTGCAGGGAGGTGTGGTGCTTCTTTCAGTGATGATATTAATGCTTGACAATTTGTTTGAATGCCACTGCCTAAGCGTTTCATAACTGCTTTTCCCTTCCTCGAGAACTTCTATGGAGACTGACAAACTTTTATGCTAGGACTACTAATCCGTAGTTTTACAACTCACCAGTAAGATCTTCTACGGAGACTGACAAACTTTGCTAGGGCTACTAATACATAGTTTTACAATCCACCAGTAAGATCTTTGGGGGCCTTCCCTTAAAACACTCACAGCTACTCTGGTGATGACCAAAGTGTGCTGAACCTGTTATTAAGTAATATCCATTAATTCGACAGTTCACCAGAAATTAGGACTGTAAGCAGCCTTTTGTATTAGCTCTTATGGATTTCTCCAAAACTTTATGATATGGTAGTTTTCCATCTCAGCGAGCTACTCCAGGTCAGCAAGTCTAAGGCAGTAAGAAAGCAAAGGAAAACGTGTAACAAATTCAATGAGCATCTATTATCAGCCTGATTACACACTGCACCACACAGAGTCCTAATGATTTCAGTGAGGCTCCATGCAGCATAAGGAGTCTCCCATGCAGATTAGTTTACATGATCAGGGTCTCCATATGGAACATCTCCTCCCTCCACACCTTCCTGTTCTGTGTAGAAACGTGTAAAACAAAGGCCTGCCTTTTTGCATATTTGTAAGGTGTTAGTTGTTGGTAGGTTTGTACAATGATTTAAACAGTAATAGCTAAGACAACTGTTTTTTTCAGTGCTATTTCAAGCCTATCTTGGCTTTTCTTATTTGGGTCAGTCACTGCAATCTTATCTGGCCATTCACCTTTCTGAAAATCATTTTGATGCATTCCCGCTGCCACAGCATAATGTATAGGTGCCTAAATTCACACCACTGTGTTCCCAGGCATAGTTTCATGGAGTGGAAGGTTGTGTAATATTAAATGAAAAAAAATCAAATGTCAGAAACTTCATATTGATACTTTGATCAGAAGCAACATGAGACTGGAAGTTTTTGAACAACAAACCATTTGAGAGTGTGTAACATGCTTGTGAAAATATTCATAGCATAATTAGATAAATAACAGATCCAGTGTCTATTTTTACTTTCCCTTGATGAGAAGCTTTGCAGGAGAGACTGCTGGTAGTTAATTCTCCCTAACAACAATCTGTGTAATCACAAACCCCAATTAGCTGTGCCTGTTCTATGCTATACAAACTATTTCCTTAGCGCTTCACATCACTACTTTGTAATTAGCTTTCATCTACACGAGCTTTGACTAAAAAAATATAAAAGAGTGTAAGTGATTGTACTGCCACTCAGTATTCTGCAAAATAATCGCTAGCGATTTCAATCAGATTAATTTTATCACCCGTATTAAGGAAAATTACCTCCCTCTTCACTCGCTACAGCTGAGGGCTATTTCATTTCCTGAGATGTTCATAAAAGCATAATATAAAGCAATCTGTAATTGTAAATATCCTTCCCTAATAACTTTGAGATATTTCCTTAATACATCTTTACATTTGGAGTTTCCGTTCCATAAAATACAGTAACAAGTGCTCTATTATGTTTTAAGTGTGTGCTGTTAAGCTGGACAACTTAGTGCTGTCCTTCCTGTTTTTACATAGGGTTATATTTAACTTGCAGATAATGGGAACAAGGTTTAAAAGTGATGGAGCGGAATAATGGCGTTACAGCAATAATATATCTTGCCTTTGTGAGGAATAGAACTTTACGGCCTATTTCAGGTCAGCCAACACCAATTCCATTTTTCACAGCCTGACAACTTTCACCTTCACCCACACTCCAGGTGGGTATTAAAAACTACTTTCCAAACAAGGCTGAGATTTGGCTAAATCCATGCTCTATACCTGGGGAGAGCCCTTCTGATACCTGAAATCCAGATACAATAATAGAAAATAAGATCAAATCCAGCAACTTGCAATAGTTGTAGGCCACTGGCTTGTGTGGAGAACCTCTCAGGTACTCACAAAGCAAAGCAAGTTGTTCTGATCCTATGGGATGGGCCATAGTGGGGGAATTTCCAGAGCTGTAACTCTTGTATGTTCAGCTTCTGTAGGGAGGATATGGTATTAGCACAGATTTAGCAGCTGGTTTATGGGAAATGTGAGGTATGTGCTAGGAAAATCGCAGCAGCCCAATATACCACCACCAAAAAGATTCATTAAGATGTTCAGGCCACCAGCACTTTTTGCTGAATATAGATTTAGGAGACGTGTGCGTGGGATAGCTTGTGTGGGAAGCTCCCACCCAGGGCTGCTGGGAACACAGATAACTCTTCCCTGAGTTGGTCAGACTCCTACTGATCCTGTATGTACCTTTGGATAAAAAAATGACCAAACCATCACACCAAAAACACTTAAAAAAAAAAAATCTCCAAAATCACTGGGTGACTAAGTACGTTCTCAGTTATGCATGTATGTGCTGTCTACATTGCAGGGCTTTCCTCCAGCATCCTCAGCTTCACCGCAGAGGTACAAGGTGAGCGACACAGAAAGTGAGCAGCTCACATCAGGACCAACACAGCCCAAGGCTATTTGAAGATGCCTCTGTTCTCCTCAGAAAGCACTCATCCAGTCTTGTAAACACGAAGACATCATCTGAGCAGCCTCGTCTATGTATGCTCCATGTTTTGCTTTAGCTGGCTTATCCCTTGAACTCACCCCTAATTACTGCAGCTTGATAGCTGCCTGTACATTGGAAGGTCTGCCTGTCATTCTAGAGAGGTGACTAGAATGTGACAAAACCCAAGAGGGGTGAGGGAGCACCCGCACTAGAGAGGGTAAGCCTCCCTGCCTGCTGTGGTGGAGTCTGACTTGTTCCCAAGCAGCGGAGCTGCAGTAGGAATTGAAGTTGTGCCACAAATCTCATGGCTTTCTCCAGCACGCTGTGCAACACTGAACATTATCGCACATCCCTTGGCACTTTGAGTCTCTGTACTGTGTATGAGATGCAGAATGACATCCTCTATCTTGAAATCCAATGAGTGGGGTGGGGGTTGTGAGATTTCAGTCTAATAGTGTCAGGATATGGAGGATGTTAGAGATGACAGCTCACTGGAATCCTATGTATTGTACTCATCCTGCTTTCTACAGGATCAATATAAATTTTCCAACTGTTTGAGCAGGCATGGCCTTCACTGTTTACAAACGTGCCTCTATGTGCAGGGGTGGGACACACCAGGTAGATAAGCTGCAGTGGGTTCATTTCTTTTACTGTTCGCTTAAGACAGAGGATAGACATTTAACCTCCACTCTTTCCCAGTATACATTTCCGTAGTGGTTATTCAAGACCAGGTTATACACTTCAATCTGAGCATAACAGAGATCCTGAAGACTTACCAGAAAGTGATTTTCAACTGCCTGAGTTTCTGCAGGAATCCCTGTACCTCAATCTTTCCCAAAAATGTTGTCAAGAACGAGGCCTGGAGCTGGTATATCCCCACACAGCACTGGTATTCCCAGCAGAAGTGTCAGCTTCCATTCCCTTTTTTTCTGCTTAAGAAGCACGCAGGGGCAGAGACACATCAAGCAGAAATACTGAATCTCCTGGGGAAAGTGAGACAGAATCATTGCAAGAAGAAAGGCTCAAGTTTATACATCTCCAGAAAAACTCAAACATGCCGAATTTTCATTTTCTTGTGCTTCAATTTCCACTTCTGAGAAGGCCAGCTAATAAACAAAGTCACCTATTACAGTTAGACAAATGTTGCATCCCCACCGTTTTATATTGTCAGGACATAAAGTGAAACTAGTCAAAATTCAGTATCCCTGGCAAATATCTGAAACTCTTTTTATGTGGAACAAGGATACAGCTAGGCCTGAAAGAACATGTGTTTTCAGTCTCACTGAAAATTTCACTGTCTTCATGTTTGCTTTTATCCCAACGTGGAACAGAAAGTCAAACATTGACTACTGAAACTTCTGAAAATCACAAAGTTCAGAAATGTCAAAATACGCCACTTAAGTATTTCTGATCTAAAAGAAATGCTGAATATTACAAAACTGCAATACTGAAAAACATTGTTTGAATGAAAACAAAGCATTTCATTTTAGCTCAGTTCAATACCAATGAAAGCCTACCTGAAATGATCTTGATACCTCACAAGAGCTGGAGTTTAGATGCCTTGCGTTATTAATTTTTCGCTACAGACAGACTTTTTAAGGTGTGTCAGAAGATACAACACCCCTTATAAAAATCTCAGGTTCACTCCAAACACGACATCCACTTGCAACTTGTGAAATGTAGTCCACTAAGGAGATGTTTCTGGATGGATCTTGGTCACCAGGATGTTTGGCACAATGACACTGCAGGGCAACACAGAGAAATGTTGAACAGATCTGAAACAAAATATTTAGCTTAGCTCAACAAGCCAAAGGGTTTTGAATTGTGTTGATCCAATCCCAAGCAAGACCCTCTTTTCCAGATTTCTAATGGCTGGTGGTGTAACTGTTCAATGTTACACCGAATGACATGTATCTGTACAGTGGCCATTCATAAAGACACTCAGGACTTTATTTGGGTAAAATAACATGCATTACTGAGTAGTTATGCTGATGATCTGTGCTGCTTTGTCTTATATAGTTTTGAATACTTTGAGTTATTTAGCTGAGATAAAGTTAGCTAAGATAATGACAAGTTTTCTGACCACTAAAAATACATAGTGCTGTCACATTCAAACTAGTAGATAATTAATGCAGAGCCAGCTGCTACTAATGTACTGTACTAAGACTTGTTAATACAAGGCTCTAGTAAAGCTGTTAATACCGATAATACCACACAGCACTTCAAACTGATGCAAAATTTCCCTTAGAATTGTCTCCTTACCACGGAGGGGTTTGTTACATTTTGGGTTTCTTTTTGTAATTAACCTCCAACAGCATGCATCATGTTATCTGTCATAAATAAAGTCAACCCTTGCCTCAGGGGTCCTGCAGTTTAAAAAGCAAAGAACAAGAAAGTCAAGATGTGTTAGAAATCTAAGCCAAGTAGGACTCATTATTTGCCTTATAAGAGAAGCTGGAGATCCAGTCAAGCACAGAACTTCATTGCTTGTATGCAAACTTGCAGGCACATAAGAAAAGATAGTCTTTGTCCTGAAGAGCTTGAATTAAAATAATTTAGATCTATAGGAAAATATAGCTTAACAAAATTACTTTTTGCTTCAGAAGCTTCTTCTTTTTGCTTTCACTCAAACTCAAGAAAACCTGCAGTAGAGATGGGCATTTAAAGGCATAATAAAAAAAAAAAAAAAAATTTCTCTTGAAATCTGTGGAAGTTTTGGAGTATGCTCTTAAAAACTGAACTCCATTTACCCAGATGTCTGAGGAATATCCTGCTGGAAATGAAAGGAAGGCATTCTCTGCTAATTCGCACACTGTTACAATAAAGCTAACTGAAAATGCGAATAGTTCTGATCACCAGAGTCAGAAATTGGTATTCCAACAGTTTCATAACAGAAATTGGTTTGCCTCCATTTTACTAAATTATACTGTTCAGTAGTTAGAAACTCATTTTATAAGCAAATACATACTTACCTATTTTTTAAGGCTCTGACCCGCTGCTCATCTTAATGGCTTATAACTAAGAGTGTTCCAACTGGTTGATACCATCTGTCTGAATCTGCTAGACAAAAGGGTAGTGGACTAGATCTGTGGCTCTAGCTCATTTAGTTTATATTCAAGAAACTGTGACATTAGTCTTCAGTATGGAACACTGTTGAAATATTATGAAAGGCAAATGATTGTTTTTCCTTTACAGGGAAAAAAAAAAGAAAATAAAAAAAAGAAAAAGACGTGAGTAATTAAACAGGAATAAAAAAGAGTGACATGGCAGCTGTGGACTGTGTTATTCTCTGGTCCCTAGATAGGGATGGGCATTGAAATAGCCTGTCTTCTGGGAATTCAAAAAGAGGCATAGAAGGGGAAAAGTAGATTTCTGAGCGTCCACGGTTAAAAACCGTTTCGCTGATATAGAGGTGAGAGGGAAGCGGAGTCGATGGCTGCTTGGAATTGTGGGCTCGTGTATCATAGCTGTGGATGATCCTAAGGATGGCTCCCATGTGGATTGAGGAAAAGATTGTCAGTGATAGATGGAAGAATCCTCTCTGCCGCAGGAGGTGTCAGAGGACCGTTCAGCTCACGGATGCGAACTGCCTTCAGGCAGAAGCAAAAGGCAAGTTTGTGTCAGTGACCAACATAGTTTCTGACATGCAAAGCCCATGACACTGAATATTAAGGGTAAGAGAGATCAATGCCTCATTTTATAGAACTCAAGATTTCTACTCTAAAATCCTGTTGAGACCATGGTTTTCACCCAAAGAGTTAAACGCTAACTTAAACCTTTTTAACATAAAGGGTCCAATTTGCTAATGATTTGTGTCCACGCACAAATCAACTTAATAGCACTATTTCTGGAAACATTACAAGCAGAGAGAGAAGTTTCACATTCATCAAAGCTGTTTAAACCCATTTGGAGCCTTTTTTTTTTTTTTTTTTTTTTAAGAAGAAGCATTAAAAAGATTTAGCAGTTTAAGGAGAGATCAAGCCTATTTTCACACAATTATTTAAAATCGTTAAAAACTGCCTCTGCTTTTTCTAAAATACACATTGTGATGCCATTAGGGCAGTTCTGACAGGTGTGTAGACAATGGATTTTTCTTCCCCTTTTTTTTATTTTTCTATATTTTTTGGAGTTCTTTTAAGGACTCCTCTGTCTGTTTGGGTCCACAGCTTGCTTATTCCCTTGAGAAACAGATATTGTCAGTAGTCATTTGCGAATAATCAGAAAATTATTTGTCTTTTGACACTGACTATACTTACACCCCAAACTCTTACCAACCAAAAACCTGTCTTTATAAAGACTTGGTGTTAGCAAGATTACTTTTTTTCTCCTCAGCAGGAGGGATGGCAAACTTTAGCTTATGGTAAAAACTAACAATTTTTCTTTTTTTCCTCAAATTAATCAAAAATATATATAGTGTGCTGTATAATATAGTTTATCTACATTTTTTATGGGGTTTATCAGTTCCTGTGACAGTTTTGAGCACCTTCACTGAAAGAAACCTGTACAATAATGCTTTCCTCAAAATCTCATTTTTTCCCTGACCAGGCAACATAGTTAAACACACAAAGAACAAAGTTTCCATTATTCCTCTGTGATTCTGCCCTGCAACGACCATCGAAATTAAAATTTCCTTTTACTCCAATCTAATTAAAATAAATTGAAATCACATGCTTTAAGCCAGAGTGCCATACTGCCAATGTAATCAGTTTGTCTTATTCTAGATAAAGCCATACTTACTTGCTAAAGGTACACACGTTCTGGTTTCTTCCCTCACCTTTGAATATTAATGAACTACTCAGGAGGCAGGTGAGAACAGTTCCCTCCGTCAGTGTGCTGGCTTTTTGGTGAAAAATGCTTTCAGAAGATAAAAAGGTAGCCATACCACCCAGAGTCCCCAGCCAGGCCATGAAATGAAGCTGGAATGTTCTTTTGAGGGACTCCTTCTTCAGCATCTTGGGAGATACATGATCAGTGTGATTTAAGAAAGAAAGTCTGTAGGAAAAGGGATGGGGAAGACAGACACAGGAATGAAGAGTTGACACTGGAAATGTTTAGCTTGCACCGATAAACAACCAACATCTAATGGCACCATAAATCACGAGACGAAACTCCTTTCCTCATCAAACACGAGGATCGCCAGACAATATTGAATGAAATGAGAGAGTTAAAAAGAGTAATCTGATAAATATTTCTAAAGTACTCAGAAAGGCAAGGCACCTTCTTCTTTTCCTGCACCTCTAGTCCTTTCCCTACCTGTTCACATCCTCCTTCTTTTGGTTGACAGACACGGCTCTGTAGGTGAGATACAGACACAAGTGTATGCCCACACACAAACATACACGGCACATGTGTTTTAACTTGACATTTGTTTTAAAGGCCACTGCACAAAGTCTGGTGGACTCATACCATGCATCTCCAGGATAAACACACCTACTGTGTGTTTTGGAGGCACTACTTTGTCCCAGAAACAATTCCACCTTTTCCAGCTTCCAAGAAACACAGCAACTAGGAATAAAATAAAAAAAAAAGTGCACCTTAAAAATCAAAAGGACAGATTTTCCTGGAACTGCCAGACACAGAAGGTATAACGTAGGTCTATCAGGGAAATCAGCTTCTCTGATATCTCTTCCTTTCTGTTTATTTGCATTTTAAAAAACGAGTTCCTTCATTAAGAATTAATTACTTTGCACTTTTTGGGACCAGCATTAAGTGAGTAGAATCAGTCCACTAATACCCTCCATTTCTATCGTGACTTTCATCAAAAGATTTCAGATTGCTACTGCAGTATGTAATCCCCACAATACCTGCCTGAGTAATAGCAGCTCTTTTTTACAAATAAAAGAACAATCATTTTTTGGCAGCAGTGCCAATATAATCAACTCCTTTGCTTTCCCCTTCTCCCTTTCAAAGGTCCCAAGCATATTTATTTATTCCCACCTCTGCATCTTGGAGTGGTCTAGCACAAATGTTGGTGAGTCATGTGGTAGACAGGATCAGAGAACTAAATATGATGAAAAATTACCTTTCTTTGGAGGCAGAGGAGCTGATGTTTCAGCCAAGTCAATCCCCATTTGTCAATCACCAAATACATGTCTGTGTCAGTACGGGAGCAGAGTAGAAAGAAGTGGTCAGGAGAGTAGAAGGGTAGTACCACACCTGAGGAAGCTGTCACTGCCATTGAATACCTATCCGTAATCTAAAAAAACAAAAAAGATAAAAAGAAATAAATAAGATAAAATAAAATAAAAAGTGAGATCTAGGGTCTTACCTTTTCTCAGATCAGGGTCAAAAATCAAATACTGAGTTACCCACTCAAGGTGACTGAGAAAGACAGCGGAGATGGGATATGGTCCCAGAAGTATGCTTACTGGGTCTGCATTGCCCTGATAGCAAAACTCTGTTTAAAATAGCTCTTAAAAAGTTTTCAGTGACCTGCTTCTCAGGATATATAATTGCACATTACTTGTGGCATTTTAATCACTTCTGAAAGTACTGTCTGGAATTGTAAAGTTATTTGAAGGCGAAGCAATCTCCAGCATGCATAGTTTAAAACAGGCTGTTAGACGGCTACGTTGTTCACGGGCACATATGCTAGGCCTTTTTCCCCCTCCTCCCCTAAACTGCATGCCAAAAGATGTATGATCCACTTTCTGAGCTGGGTCACCTTTAAGAGCACAGTGACACGCCACAGAATTATTTGCCAGTCCTCACCAGAGATGTCTGAAAGTGCAAAGCCTGTGACAAAGGACTGAAATGACAGCACTTTGACTCACTTCTACATTGTGTTTGTTTAGGAAGGTCCTAGAAATTGTATTTCACCAACCACATTCGCTATCAACACACAATTATCTGGCTTAATCATGTGGAACAGTGGCAAATTCACCTGGGGCTTAAGAACTAATGACATTCTCGTCTGAGCTGCTTTAGTGAAATGGCCTAGCACCTGAAGCAGGAACAGCAAGATTGCTCAAGAAAATTTGGTTTTCTTTTTTCATTTCACAGCATAGGGGCTCTGCTCAAATCAACAAACGCTCCTGATTAAATAGCTGTGGTAGTTGACTTATTTGCACTTCTGTGTATGGCTCTGAATGTACATTGAGAATCCCTAACCTTTACAGGAAAAGAATTGTCTGTGACTTGTTTTTAATGCCTTGTCCTTTTGACATAGAAAATAGCCAAATAATTTCGTATTTGATAATTTCAGTATAATAAGTTCTGTAAATGTGGGTAACCCCAAATATTCCAAAACTAGCAGAGGGGCAACGGTAAAAAAAAAACAACCTCACCTTTTTTTACGCTGAATGTATTTGTATCTATTTTTGTCTGCAGTCTGGGCAGGGCCATTTAAATTCTGCTTGCTCAACAGAAATACAGACCCTTATGTTGGCCTCCCCCTAGTATACAGGAGATGAGTTGTGTCGCTGCTGACTATGCCACTCAATCTCAAAAGTTTACAGGCTGGCAAAGATGAGAAATTGGGTGTTGAGGCTTCTGAATGCTTCAGAAAAGGGGTAAGAAGGGTAGGAAGATCACCCCCTCCTCATATTTTGGCTGTGGGAAAGAAGCTAACTCCATTTCCATTAATAAAGTCTAAAAAAAGCATTCAGAAAGATATAGTAGGTAAGACTTTCACACTCACCTTTTATAGTCACCTTTAGCACTTCATGCTCAAGGTCTCTGAATCTGTGCAAAACACCGACAGACTTACCTCAAAACAAGGCGGCCCGAAATCGGAATTGATATGACCACTTTCCCTGCTACAAAAACTAATGAACTACAATATGGATATTGGTTCAGACTGATATACAGATGAAATTTAGTTCATATGGATAAACAGTATATCCAGCCGCATAAAATTGATTCTGCATTTAACTACAACTGCCATTACTGCAGTATTATGGTACTGTATCCTACTGAGCTGTATTCGTAGCAAAAGTACAGCCTCGATACCCTGATCACTCCCACGTGAGCGTGAGAAGCACTCATGTATGTTGTGCACAAAGCCATTTTTGATAGATCAGCCTACGTAGCCCACAAGGAACATTTTCAATATGGTCACAACTGAAGCAAGTTTGGTTTAAGTTTCATTTCCAGAGGAAATAGGTTGCTGACATGTCATGTCATTTAACTGGAAAGAGCTGGAAGTTTGTGGCAGATTGACTGAGACGGGAAAGAGTAGAGGGGCAGAGTTATTCAGATTAACGTTAATGTAATGTGCAAACATCTCAGAAGGAAGATAGAGTATCCTTTTGTTTGCTGTGGTACTATAGGAGCTACCTCAACATAAAACTAAGTAAAACAAGAATAATTTGGATGACTATGAGGGAAATTAGTTCTTCATAGCAAGCCTTCCGTGCTGCAAAATTCTAAGACTTACCTGGCAAGCCCTTTACAGAGCAGCCATCAGGGGTTGTCACCACCGACACATTTGAAGTCCTCAGCATATTGCACTGTCCCAGGAATTTCCCAAGTGTCCAGAGACTTGTTTTCTAACACATAGCTCAACATCACTACTATGGATCTCACGGGGACCTTGGGGTCTCTAGAAACCCCAGAGACACTCCATCTATTTACTTAAGCATTGGACTTGGCACTGCCTTAGTAACTGTCAGAAAGCCTGCCCTTGGTCTCTGCACAGGGCTTTGCATGACTGCAGGGATTATTTGCCCTTGATGTCTCACTCTGTCATAATTGTAGTTTCGTTAGCACTCCAGATCATTGTGCTTTTAAAGCCTTAACTCACCACTAGTATAAATCAGTATAGCTAGACTGAAGTCAACAGTTAGAGCAAATACCATCGATGGAATATTCAGACAGTAAATGCAACTCACTGACATGAAGAAAGTGCTTTTTCAATATATTTGTGTCACTGCTTCTATAAGATTCCTATGTGCTCTAAAAAAACAGGCCATCTGTTAACACCAGAATATCCAACATCTCAGGGAAACGACCACAGTTACCAAACTGGTTGTATTTTGGTGACAGGGGGCTAAATGCAGTCAGTCTGGATTTGTACGGCTTCTGTGACACCAGTGCCTTGCCATCAGGAACAGTTTAGTCAGTGAGTTCAACGACTGGAGGACACAATAAATAACACTGTATGCCAGCAAAAGAGGATCACTGATAAAAGGGAAAAGTTGCTTCCAAATGGTCTTACCCTATGGTCGTTTTCAACATTTTGCTGTCAAGGCTGGAGTAGTGGTTCAATGACAGACAAGGAGAAAAAAGTGAGACCAGGTGCATTAATGCAGGTATGTATGTGAATCCTATCACTAAAGTATTTCATGCCAGTCCCCACGCAGAAGTTACTATACGTAGAGTCACTTATCACTAATACTAGGTTTCATTGGGCATGCCTGAATCAAGAAATAATATGGTAATTTTCACAGTCACCTAGTGGAAAATATTTATGGTGCAGCAGTTTAGTGTATCTGTATTTTATATTTCTAAGATTGTACCTGATGACATAATAAGAGTTGGAGTTTAAATAACAGCTGGATGATTTCAGGAAGAAAAAATAAAAATAAAAAAAATCTGCACTGCCAGAAATCTTACTCCTTTATAAAAAACCTTTTCCACGTTCATCAGGATTGCCAGCCTGGGGCAAGCTTAATTAAAGTCAATGGAGAAAAAAATTGAATACTTAAAAGTGCTATTTGGGGCTCACAGAGCTTGAATGACTCAAAATATGAAATATTCAATTACTAATAATTGTGAGGTTTTGTTTGGCGAGCGTTTTGCCACTCACTTAAGAAGAAACATCCTTCCCCTTTCTTTCTCCGCTAGACAGAAGGGTTAAAAGGGAAGGGAATTAACAGCTCAGCTCCAGGGGTGAAGAGGTACCCACATGTCCCCAGCACTCTGCTCTTCGTCATCATGGTCTCTCCCTTTGATCCAGACTTTCTGCTTGGCTACTTGCTTGCTTCTTCCTTCCCTCTCTCCGTGAAACATGCTCTCTCTTCTCTCAGTCTTTCTTTTTCACTTGTTCAGAGCGTGCTCCTGATTCATGAGGCGATGATCTGGTTTTGAACGTGACCTTACATTTAGCAGCTCTGTTGGCTCAGGTGCCTGGGAGAATTTGAATTTCTTACTGACTTGGGCACACCATGAGACAAACCCAAATGCTTCAAATGTCCATATGGGGGAAATAACACCAGATCTTACTTTCCAACACAAGCTCAACAGGCCTTGTAAAGGAAGAGTCTGTTGGTCAGGGACAATGAAATTTGAGATGGTTTTATTTATTGGATTGCAGTATTAGAGGAGGTGAGCTCAAATTTAAATATATCCCCTGCCCAAATGTGTATCTGAATCCAAATACTGAGTTTTATATCATGAGAGGCAGAACTCATTGGGACTGATGCTTCAGTAAAAGTGCTGTGCAAGAGGTCAAGCAATTTCCTCAACTTCAGAATTAAAACCCAATCCAACTAATGTTTAGATGAATGTATTAAAATAGGACACAAAAGAACCAAAGTCAGACTGCCTGACCAATGATAAAAGTTTCCTACTTTATTTCAAATATACTCCAAGTATTATAAACAAAGGACAGCTTGGGCTCAATTTTGGGCTATTCAACAATTCCGGAATTACTGGAAGACACAAGAGTAAGGTTCGTTAAGTGACTGATGAGGACGGGCTATTTCAAGCGACGTTTTCTTTAGCATATTTTGCTTTCTTAAAATGTAAGTAAATCTTAACGTGGGGAAATATCAGATTAATTAACATATTCTCCAGGACTTAACAACACCTCAGTAGAAGGCAACTCTTAAAATGTGAAACCCTTGACATTGCCAGCATAGAAAAATGAAGTACATGTCTCTCAGTGGGTACCAGGGACCTATATTATGTCCTACTGTTGGTTACAGAATTTTCAATATTTTCTTATCCTTTTTCACTCATATGAACTGCAGCTTATAGCAGTGGTAATCATTTCCTGTGTTTGAAAAAGAGATGAAAGCATTCATGGATGAAAGCAAGTTGGATTTAATCTCCTTCTCTCTCATCCAGTGCACTGTACTGATCATTTTCCAAAAAAACAAGACTTAAGCTCATTTTTGTCATGACAAAACTAGTTTCATAATAATCAGATGGCAATTCCTAGTGTACACAATTCTAATATAATTACCAGGAGGAAATGTAGAGGGAGTTGCAGGTTTGAGATAAAGAAAAGCCTGTGAATTTTGTATTAATGTCTCAGACTCTCTTATTTGTGCAAGTAATCAATCTTTCGGGGAGTAGAATAGTAATTCTTGTGAAAAAAAATGACAAGAGTCTGAGGAAGAAAGAAGATAATCTGAGTTTCATTCTGTACACAGCAGGTCAGCTGTGATTGACAAAGCTCATCACAAAACTATAGCTCCCAGAATAATCCCAATAGCAGAGTTTCATTTGCAGCCGAAGCAGTGTTAATGACATGTTTAACAGCTGCTTGTTGAAGTTTGGAATCTGCATTAACCTGCAGAGCAGTGAAGAGAGAAATGAGGGGAAGTATTGAAATCAAGCCTTCATTATGCCGACAGCCCAGGGTAAGGGGGTAGCGAGGGGTTCGTGGAGCAGGAGGGCGGAGAGGTGCAGGTTTGGAGGGTTCAGTTGCAGATAAGGATAGTCAAGGAGATGACAGCGTCTGATCAACGAACACAAAAGGCTGCGAAAGGGAGCTGACATGCTCGACTCAAGACACCGAGGTAGGGGAAAAATTAGACAACTGGAATGAACAAAAAAGGGAGAGGTGGAAAACGAAGGGCTGACAGCACGGCTTGTGAAGAGGAGAAGCAACAGTACTGTGCCTTGCAGGCTGTCACACTCTTTGGCCAGCCCATTCTCCAGTAGCTTTTTTTTTAACCAAAGGCCTTTCCTGTAAAAGGGACCAATTTCACAGCATTCATTCTCCTGGTGATATCTGTATCCTAACGAAGAAACAATGACAGGACACAGAATGCCTTTCTGGTATCCAGCAATTAGAAATTTAAAAATCCTGATCTGACTCCAATCTTCCTGCACCAATGTACACGTTAGGAGCCGGAGTGTGTGCTCGAGTTGCCCATATACTGTACAGTTCTGCATCAACTCCTTCTCTCTTACTGCTAATACTAAAGTCAGTGACACACAAGCAAATGGCAAAGGTCTGGAAGTCTCTTATCTCTTTGTGCCTACTTCAAAATGTTGGCAGTGCCAGCAGTCACCTTTTGATGGAGATGGCAATTAATAGAGACATATACATACAGTACCTTCATAGGTTGAACAAAATGCTTCCTGCTGTGCTTTGTTACTCTGAGTTCTGGAATCAGCTATGGTTTCCATTAAAAGTCACTGGAAGACCACCCCTCACACCAATTATATTGATTTTTCTTGTCTGAGGGGCTGCTTAGTGTTTTTCATTGGACTGGGTTGTTCCCTGTTGCTTTATGATACAAATAGGACACATTTAGTTCTTTAGAAAACCATATAATTCACACCAGAAATCGTAGGTGGAAGGTATTTAACTTCCACCATAGTCCCAGACTGTCTTAGACTACCAGACAGGTAAATCCAAGCAAATTTCAGCTTGAACTGAAGAGCTCCCCAAGCTCCTGATAAGATGTCTTTCTACAGACAGGCATTTGAAAACATAGGCACGTCTGTGGTTAAGTTAGGTCTATCTGGGCTAGACTCAGTAGACCCATCACAGTGCTGCTAATCTACTATAAGTGTCTTTACCATTAACACAAGTGACCGTTCCTGGGAAGCTGGAAAAGATTTTTGTCATTCAGGAATATTTGGTATACAAAGTCAAGACATCCTAAGGGTAAGCACAGGCCATGAAAAGCAAATACAAGTTTGGAGGGGTGCAAGTCTGACCCAAGCTTAGAGGTCACACCAATGGTAAGGTCCATCATTCAAATTGCCTGTGATTTTCTTCACATGCCTACAGCTGCAGTGTTTTATATGTTACCTCTTTTTTATTTTTAATTCATATGTCTTTGTCTCTAGTGAGGGTCAAACTCTCTGCTCTGGAACAACATTATCTGGGAAGCAAGCCAAAACACAGTTGATGCTCTCTGAAAACAACAGGAGAAAGCAGAACAACATTGGATTGGCATGGTCCAGAGGCTAGAGCAGGAGTCAGAGACCTGTGTTATATAAATACCTTCAGAGTGACTTATCATAAGACCAAGGGCAATATTTCTTGACATTCTTAGTCAGAAGGGGTTTTGTTCACAGAAAAAAAAAAATCAAAATTGGGCTAAATATTGAATGTTCCTATGGCCATTTTCTCTCACTTGTTTCTTTGCATGTGGTGAACATGTTTGAAAACATTTTGACGGGGAGCCTTTTCACGAGGATTTTTTCAGGCAACCTTCTGACATCTTAAGGCGCATAAGAACCCAAACACTGCACTAGGGAAAAAAATAGCAATAGAAATATATGTAAGGTAAAAACCATGTATGTCATCCCTCTCAGTTAAAATCTTCTACCACCACAGAAAATATGTGTATTTTGTCATTCTAGCCATTGTCCAGAAAAATCTCACCCTGTGAAAAATTTCATTTACTCTCTCACCTTTCCTATGAACTTCGGTGTTCAAAATCAGACAAACTTTGGGATCATTTTCCTATGTTTAAGCAGCCATTTGCTGACAGTGAATAATGTCAGATACTGCTTTTAGTCTTCTTTATGCATTCCTGCAGCTATTGCATTATCAAAAGACTTAGATAGTATTGTTAATTTGTCCCCTAAAACATATGCGATGGATTTACACAGATCCTGATGGTTTTGACAGTAAAATCTACTCCTAGAACTGTCTCCTTAATCCATGTTCCCAAACAAACCTGAGGGCAAAGACTGAACGGTAGTAAGCTGTTGAACATGAAAATAAATAACAAACAAAAGGAAATGAGATATATCTGTGGAACAATTTGGCAGTGTGTTTAAACGCCTTTGTTTTGATTTTCACAGATACCTTCTTAATAAAACTACTAGGTTAGATAGAGAATTTTCTCAGCAAGAGCTTAGGAAGCCATATCATTTTCAGCTCAGCCTTTAATTTTGCAGTGGCCAGGAAGTTTATTATAGCGAATATAAAGTCAGAAAGAGGATCTAAGTACATAAAAATTCACAGTCACTAGAACTAACCACCAGTTCCGTTGCCACTCCATTCTGCTTCACAACACCAGAGCATAAAAACTGCTATTAAATTTTAACATAGTTTATCATAGAATCATAGGATCACAGAATGTTAGGGGTTGGAAAGGACCTCTAGAGATCATCTAGTCCAACCCTCCTGCCAAAGCAGGATCACCCAGGGCAGGCTACACAGGAACAACACATCCAGGTGGGTTTTGAAAGTCTCCAGAGAAGGATGAATTTGAATATTTTCTGTATGATAATAATAAACATTGAGGGGTTTGGTAGCATCATATACTACTTGTGGTCTCCTTATCTGACTTTGTCAAGTGTTCTATCTTCTCCCATTTGGCTTCTCTGCCATAAAATTAGCTAATGCATGCAAGTATTACACTTGTAACAGGAAAAGCTCAATTTAACTTAGGCAGAAGTTGGAAGACAGGGTTTTGTAGAAGCTGGGACAATGAGTATGGAGAAGCTGCAGTCCAGGAGAGTTTCCTTGGAGATAAATATTTCACAATTTAAGCAAGAAGCATTTAAAACAGAAGTCAGTACAACTTTGTTTGAAAATACCCTTTGATATTTTTAATACAATGCTGCCATGTTAAGGTGTGCTATTGTGAACAGCATGACTATATCAGGTCTGCGTAATGTTCTCCATTAATGTTGGCCAACTTTGCAAGTGCTTTAGAGAGGCAGAAAGTATCTGATGCAAAAAGAGGTGAAGGGACTTATCTGAGACCCCCTCATCGAACGAGAGGTGTACTCCTTCTTACCCCTTCAGCCACACAGCTTCCCTGTGCACAGTATTCAGCAACCTGACAGTTGAACTAACAAGGCTTTCAGCCTTGCCCAACTAAATTGTCAGCAGTGTTTCAGAAAACTGGGATAAACATGCATAGAAATGATGCTGATGCTACTGAAGTGTCCTCAAAGCCAGCAGTGGAAGTAGGATATATAGGATAACGGCATATTTTTTTGCTTCTTTTACTGACCACTGAGCACCCTTATCAAACCCTCCTTTGAAACTAAGGATATTCATCTGTGGTAGTAGTTATGCTTCAGCACAAAGTCTTTCCACAGACAGTAGAATCAACTCCTTGCACAATAAGGAATTGTCAAAACAAGGGAAAAGGGAGTATGCACAAGTTAGGGAATACATTGATTTTCATTCTGTTTCAGTGCAAAAATCCTGCAATCCTCATGCGGCTTTTTTAGAGTCATTTCATTTCAGATCAAGGAAAAAAAAAATTAAAAAGAGGCTCAACTTTTGACCAAATACACATATATTATATCCATACACTATAGCCTAATTTAGTGTAAGGAAGCAAGAAGATTTTGACACTTTTTAATGGGAGCATATGCTATATTTACCATTAGCATTTCCAGGCCTTTTTTTATAGCCAGATAAGAAAAATCTGGTAGTAATATAAATGAGAACCAAACTCCATACCTGTCTGAACAAATTTCTTGCACTAATGGGTTGAATTCCAAGAGATGATCTTGTAGCCATATGTGAGTTTTGCTCCTCTTAGCCATATGGCTTTTTTGCTAAGCAAAATATTTCTAGATTTCTATTTTTTTCATCCTCAAGCTGGGACAAATGTCAGCATTTTGAAATTTTTCCCACATTAAGAATCAGGGGGAAAAACTGTATCAAAGCAGTTAAAATATTTCCTTTACATCTCAGACTTTTACAAAAGTTTATAGTATAATTAGTCTAGCTTACAAAGCAATCAGTTATTTTGAGCTGGAAAGAGGGATTTTTATACAGAGAAGGTCAGAACAGAATGATAATTGAGGTTTTGAAAAGTTTAGGTTTAAATGAATCAGCATATTTAGCAATTAAATAGTGTCTTAAGTCAATTTTTTTTTTTCCAGTCATCCTCAAATAAAGATAACGCAGGCTTTCTAATTTGAAGGGAGGCCAATAAGATTTGCTTTAGTGCAGGAAGTGACTTAGGGAAATGTAAAGTGAGGGGGAAGGCAGACAGAGGCAGATTCTGCAGAGGATCAGAAGTTTCAAATCAGACATGGAGCAGGACACAGGAAAAAGCAAAGAAAATGAGCAAGTAAATGGGGGACGGCAAAGCACAGAACACAAAAGATAAGGAGGTTTGGTATGGACTGTGATTTCACCTACAGCAAAGAGAGAAAATGTGAAGTCCTCACTTTGTCATTAACCTATCTGTGTCTTAAAAAACATTGCTACCCTTATTTTGGATTTGAGTCAAGAAGCGCTGGCAAAACTCCACGGTCATGGGACAGTATTCAACTGGTCCTCTGGTTTCTACACCCATCACCACTTATGATGCAGTAGGTGCATTCCTAGAGTGTATCTCCTGAAGAGCCAAGGGCAGATTTGCTTCAACAGCACACTCCTGAGCTGGGGAGAAAGAAAAAAAAAAACCAAAACACCACATAGTAAGCTAATGTACCAAATCCTTGGCTAGCTTTGTACAGAAGGATAGAGCATCCTCTCTTTGAAATGGCTTCCTAACTCAAGGAAGAATTGGTGAAGCGTTTTGTGGATGCAGAATGCAGCAAGCAGTCCTGCACTCCTGTATCCATGGGTAGGAAGCACATTCCCCAGCTACACGACCCAATAGTGTGAACGTTTTCCTCAGTCACGTATTCCAAAACATGGTTATTTCATGTTAAGAAAGAAGACACCTGGGATGTTGATCTTGCCACAGCAGAACGGGCACAGAAGGCCTGCTCTCATTTTAGCAAAGGTCTTTCTACTTTTGAAGTGTCCTCAGATAATCCAGCAAGAAAGACTTCATCCTGTTTAAGCCTGTAACATTGATCTAAAAGCAGACCCATTTTCAGCGACGAGCAGTGAGAGCAAAGACATGGGCAATTATTGTGTGTTTCATAATGATTTTAGGGTTTAAGAACCCAGCTAATATAATGTTAATGCATGTTTTCACTGATATTTTTAAAGGTCATCCATCCTTTTCTTTAAAAGATCAAAAGTATGAACTAATACCACAGTAAATGTTCAAGCCTGCAAAGTGTCCCTCCTCTGTGACACGACTTTAGGTGTTTGTTCCTTTCCTTGCTTTGATCTTTTTCCAGTGGCACGCAGGTTTTATAACCTTTACATCTGAATTGAACTTGCAAAGTCCTAATGACTGAGCAAGTTCAAAACTGAACAAAACTTGTCTTTTCCATTCTTGCTAACAGGAATGGAGGAGTCTTCCATACCTTACACTGTCAGCATGAAAGAAGATGTCCATAATTATTTACCTTTAAATTAAAGAAGAACTTTTCTACAGCTGTTACTAAAGCTAAATTTTAGCCAGTTTTGCCATATGGCTTCCTTCACAGAAAGCTACTGTGTTTGGGACCAATAGTTCTTGACGGAATTTGTCTGGTAAGAGAAACATTAATATGACAAACAGGAATTGACACTTTTTCTGCATAGCATTGTAGGAAGTGTTGCTCAGGAAGCATTAAAGAAATTAAAAAAGAAAATGAAATGAAATGAAATGAAATGAAATAAAAGAAAAGAAAAGAAAAGAAAAGAAAAGAAAAGAAAAGAAAAAAAAAGAAGACCTTTGTTCTCCAAAACCATAAGCTAAGAATTTAGGGGAGAAATTAAAAGAAACTTCTGGGAGGTAGGAGCTGATCCAATTTTCCCATTACTACCTCTGCTGGATTTTGGAGCATCATTACTTCTAGTGATGCTCTTGTGTCAGAGTCAGTTTCCACTTGCAGTGGTGGTGTTCACTAGATGGACAGCTGGTCTCCTTCTAGACCAGTTGTTGGTCTCACACGAGTGCTTTCCTCACTGCAGACCTATACCACAGTTCATTAAAACCAGAGGCTCTCACAGGGCAGGTCTTCAGCTCCATGAGGGGTATGAAGATGGCGAGGTAAGAAGAAGGGGAAATAGCCAAGGGATCTCTAGGAGACCCTAGAACTCTAAGGTATCCAGCTCTCATGGATATAGGAGTTTATGAGGCCTCGCACTGACATTTCCAAAGGAAAAATTACAGCAACTGGACAAAAAGCCTTAATATCAGAAGGTTTTTGCAGACAGTTGTATTTTCCCATGGGAGTGGACTAAGACATTTTTAATCCTTGCCTGGGATGGAGAGTTATTGAATGGTGACAACCTGAATGTCAACCTGAACAAGTTATACTTCTAGTATGTGCTAGAGCATGCTGCAGGGTATACACACGAACCAGCACTTTCTCCTTGCATTGAGAAGTATGACTTTACTCACGGTTCTGTGCAAAGACAGTGACTCATTACCTAAGTTTTTGGGTTTTTTTATGTGGGTAGGAGGTCAGGAAATACATATCATCCTTTATTATAATGTATACAGATTAAGTTATTTAAGAGCAAAATTACAAAACATCTATCCAGGGGACTGGAATGAGCAATAAATCTATCTGATAAATTTAGCTTTCCGTTTCACAATTCTACCCATTATTAAAATCTCTTTTAAAGTCTATGAATTGATGTGAAGCAGAGCTCTGTGCATATCTGATACACTCTCTCCAGGGGAATTTGGAGATTGCTGCTTGTTCTGAAAGAGCAATGAACTTACTGCCCCTTTCCATGCTGTCAACAGGAACTGTTGTCCTACAGAGACAGCAGCCAGATCTCAGTAAGAAAAAAGTTGAGAGCTGCTGTTTTGTTCTGTGATGGCTAATTGGAGTTTTTTACTCAGTCATCTTTTTTTCAGGGATGGGCTCTGTTTCTAGGCAAATTTTGCAGGCAAACTTGAAAACCGGTATTTTATTTTCTTCATGTGCATTTGTGCATCTCAAATTCACTTCCCATTTAGTTTGTACACGTAATGCCAGACAAAAAGGACACCTCAATGCAAGAAATGGATTTCTTGAAATGTGATCACATCAGCATGCAGGAAATGGTTTTGGCATACTGCTTTTGCATTTTTTACTTTGTTTCAATCTGTTATATTTTGGCCTTGTACTATTCATACAGCTCTGATTTAAGAAATACTATTTTTTTAAAAAGAAAAAAAATTTTACTCAGTAAAAGGCATTGGCATATGCAGAATTTGTCCAGAGACAATCCTACCAGAAGTGACTGATAACTACAAATAGTTTTTCTGACTCTGCAATATCATGAAATAAATGGCAGTTCATTTCTTGCTCAGGCTGCCACCGTGCTGCACTAAAGCTAAAATCTTACTTGAGGTTTGGTTATCAGAAAGGAGAAAACTTTGATTCTCTAAGTCAGAAGTAGATGAGTGCGCATCACAGCGATGTTACGACCATTTAATCGTTTTTCCATAAGAAAAGATTAAAATGCCTTAGTTATGCTAGATTAAATGCTCATTCGATAATTGCAATGGACAGTATGCTTTCAGAGTAGGAGAATTAAATTAAAAGAAAGACAACTACAGAAAATGTACTAGTGGTAGAATTAGACAATGTTTCATCAGTCCCTGATGTCTCTACAGTAATGAACCTGTCAAAAGATAATAATATTTTAGTGAAAGGTGTGATTGGATAAGTCACGTTATTTATTAACTGTTACCCTAAAATATCATTTTTGTCTTATTATTAAAGAATGGTTAGAGGGCACCAGGGATGCCTGACATAAAGCATTAAAATATGGATTATGGCTATAACAGGCCGTGGAGTGTATATGCTGTGCTGTAAACTCTGTAGCATAACTTGTTAATACCTGATGACTGGGAGCATTCAGGAAACCATAAACCAGCAGACTTCATGCAAGTTCTTTGGATTGATTTGGTAATACAGCAGCATATTTAGCTAGCTGCCTGGAGCTGTGTTTGTCAAAGCATCTTAACCATTCAGTGTCTGCATCCTTACCTTCTAAACTTGGTTTTCAAAGCATTGCAACTAAATTATTCTTTTTTTTTTTTTTTTTTTTTATGATGGTGCTAATGGTAGTAGGCAGGGATGTATTATGGAAAAAGGAACTACACAGCAGCTAACACCAGCAAAATATCAGTAAAAAGTCACAGCAAACCCTCTGGTATTTCCATAGCATATGCTTTTTATTGTGAGTCCAGACTAGGTCATCTGGCTGTGTGGTAAAGAAGAGATCTTTGTAAGTCCACTACACAAGATAATGGAGAGGAAGGAAATAAGCAGTAGTACCATGGATGAGAGCAAAAGAGCTACTTTGAGCAGGGAAGGATGTGGCTACTATACCGAGGAGACTACATCAAAACCACAGACAGTATGTACACAGAAAGGGTCACTCTAAACATTACTGCCTTTGTTTTTGTAAAAACACCAGAACTGAAAAATCAGGAATCCAGACTTCTCAAGTAGCATCTGGCATTTTTACAAAAAAAAAAAACAAAAAAACAAAAGGTAAGCACAAATAATTTTGTATTTATTTTATTTTTTTCCTACCCATATTTCCTCAGATCGAGATCAGCAAGCAGGATTCTTGCAAATCATACTGCCCTGTAGCAGTTGGTGGTTACTCAGGATATTCTGTCTTTCCTGTGGCTGTTAGATCACATCACACTGATAAGATGCAAGATACGGAGCTGCATACAGTAGAAGCTTTTAAAAAGCACACTGTACCGCCTTTAACTAACTACATGAGATTGCCTAAAACTGTGTCTCAACTTAATTCTCATGCAAAATCTATCTTGTATTTCCAGAAACTGTTTTGATTAAGAGAAGATGAAAAGTTACCAAGTATATCAAGAAAAAGCTAACCTTGTGGAAGAAGGAAAAACTATTTAGAGTGAACGCATTCATTGATAAAAACGCAATTACTCCCCTTAGATGTAACTTGATCCAAAGTGCTAAGTGTGGGGTTACAATCCCTCATGTTTCTTGAAATACAAAACCTTCAATAAGTCAGAGGCAGCAGCAAGTTGATGACTTTTTCCATCATTGCCAGGAGAACTTCTGTTAAATGCATAAATTCAGGGAACAACAGTGAAAGGCTGGACAACACCGAACGGGCGAAGTCCCACGAGTACACCTCAACTTTCAATCCTCATACGAAAGGCTGCTCACAGAAAAATCAAGACTTTTAAAGTGGGAAACATAAATGATACCCTGGGATGGATACCAGGAGCGTGCACATCAGCTTCACCAGTTCCACTGTGTCCTTGTCCCACCCTCTTACCAGGCTGCAGATGGGATGTTCATGGCTGTTTGAGACACACAACACACGTGTGTGTGTGTGCACACCCATGGAAAGACAAAATCCCACAGAGTATGTATGTACATACATAATTCTGGAGCTTTACTCTTAATACTGAGCAAATTCCACTGGCTTTTGTAAAATTAATTAATGTTATAAAAACCGAAGCAGATGCTAAATTACTGAGAAAATTCAAGCCTTGGAGCTTAGGGTACACTCCTGTTTGGCTAAGTATACAAGTCTTATAAGTATACTTACAAGTATACAACTTCTTACAAGTTACATTTTCCTTTCTGTGAAAACATGAAATCCTGAAAGGCCTCCTGACCAGGTACATATTTATGAAATTATAGCTGAATCAGTACTCTGGTACCAGATTTCTGCCATACTCAAAAAAATCATGAAAATCATAGAATCATAGAATTGTCAGGGTTGGAAGGGACCTTAAAGACCATCTAGTTCCAACCCCCTCTGCCACAGGCAGGGGCACCTCCCACTAGATGAGGTTGCCCAGAGCCACGTCCAATCTGGCTTTAAAAACTTCCAGGGATGAGGCTTCCACCACTTCTCTGGGCAACCTGTTCCAGGGTCTCACCACCCTCATGGGGAAGAACTTCTTCCTAATGTCCAATCGAAATCTCCCCTCCTCTAGTTTGGATCCATTCCCTCTTGTCCTATCACTACCCAGCATCCTGAAAAGTCCTTCCCGAGCTTTCTTGTAGGCCCCCTTCCGATACTGGAAGGCCACAAGAAGGTCTCCCCGCAGCCTTCTCTTCTCCAGACTGAACAACCTCAACTCTCTCAGCCTGTCTTCCTAGGAGAGATGCTCCAGCCCTCTGATGATCTTCGTGGCCCTTCTCTGAACACGTTCCAGCACGTCCAGATCTTTCTTGTAACAGGGGGTCCAGAAGTGGATGCAGTGCTCCAGGTGGGGTCTCACCAGAGTGGAGTAGACGGGGAGAATCCCCTCGCTCGACCTGCTGGCCACACTTCTCTTGATGCAGGCCAGGACAGGGTTGGCCTTCTGCGCTGCAATCATGCACTGATGGCTCATGTTGAGCTTCTCATCCACCAGCATCCCCAAGCCCTTCTCTACAGAGCTGCTCTCAAGCCAGTCACTGCCCAGCCTGTATTTGTGCTTGGGATTGCCCCCACCCAGATGCAGGACCTTGCACTTGGTCTTGTTGAACTTCATGAGGCTGGCCTGGGCCCACCTCTCCAGCCTGTCCAGGTCCCTCTGGATGGCATCCCTTCCCTCCAGCATGTCAGCCACCCCCCACAGCTCGGTGTCGTTGGCAAACTTGCTGAGGGCACACTCAATGCCATAAAAAAATCCTTTTTTCATGGCAAACCAAGGCTCATTGCTGCTGGAGACAAGAGGTCTAATATTTTTTACTATTTGATTCTTCTAAGGATAATTAATGCCAACCTAATTTGCAAGTGGGAGTATCAGAAATATGCAGATTATACAGATTTAAGCCATAACACAGGATTTTATAAGAGCACCTACTATCACAGCGTTTGCTGTTGACAGAACATTATTGAGATAACATGGCTGTGGTAACCAAGGACACCACACCTGCCATGATACTCAGTTTCATAGGAGGGGAGGAGAATGAACTTAAGCCGACCAAATTTGTGATTTACTGCAAAACTCAATGAACTGTTGTGGACAACAAGCACGTACCAAAAAAATACAAAACCAGCCAACACAGCATCCTAATTTGGAGAACTCTGCAAATGTGATGCAAACCACTCAGGACAGGAACTGAAGAAGAGGTTTCTGAGGTGGTTTGTGGAAGGGCTGTTAAACAGTTTATTTGCATTTTTATGGCTGATAATTAGAAGGTGTAAATATCTGTTTAATACCTTTACACACTTATAGGAATTCTCATGTCCCAAGGAAGTTTTAGGCCACACAGTACCCTTTGAAAACAGCTGCTTTAATAGGACAGAAGTTAACTCCACAGCTCAGCTTTCCGGAAAAGCATGTAGCCTAAAAAAAAAATTAAAAAAAAATTGACAGAGGAAAGATTTGTTTTCAGCTCACAATATATAGATACTATTAGTAAAGTGGCAAGGTAAGAGTTAATCTAAGTCTCTAAAGCTCCTTATAAAATGACAGTTCTTAAAAGGGCTGTACCTACACTTAGAGCTAACGATGCAAGATGCAAGGAAGTGGAGAATCAGGCCCACTTGACTCTAATCCTACTGAGTAAAATATATATTTGTACATTAATCAGAGTGCGCACAGAAATACCTATATAACAATACATAAGGAAATGAACGGATTAAAGCACAGAAACTCCAGATGCTGGAAAAGATCTTTGCGTCCTTATTTTTAGCAGCCAGCATCAGCAAGATTGTCTTTCAAAGGAAGGAGACAAACTGACTTCACAAAGACACTCGCGTTTCAGGTCAGCGGTACTTAGGGAGTATTTCTGTTCCCAGATGGCTTCCTGAGTATATTTATAAAATGAAAAAAAAA
>VWZK01019793.1:290489-396297 GCA_013396935.1 Baryphthengus martii | reverse complement strand
AAAAAAAAAAAAAAAAAAAAAAGGACCTGCGAGTATTTCTGCACTCACTGCATTTTAATCTGGACAAGGGATTAAAGGGAGGTGCTTCCCATTGCTTGCATAACAGGCCCTAACTCGCTTCACACAGTGACGCCTGTCCGAACAATTTCCACGCCAAAAGGACAGAAGATACTCGGCCCCTGAACCCTACTAGAAGAGCAGCAGAAAGCCAAAGGATGTACACGTACATCAGCGCCAAGATCAGACACAAGTTATTGCCAGTCCATGTTATTTACTCCTGAAATTCTTTGCACAAGCAACAACAATATACAATAATCTGATAAACAGTACTGCTGCCTTTTTTTTTTTTTTTTCCCCTTTCTTTCAAGGTCAGTTCCAAGAAAACCTTGCTAGAATCAGCTAATTAATTTTTGGCCTCTTTAACTACAGGGTATTTGAAGCCACATGTTATGAATCATTTTCAGTTGAGATATTAAAATCAGATTACAAGAGAAAAGCCTTGTAAATATTTGCCTTCAAATGAGGCTAAGAATAAATATATATTCAGTAATTCATCCATATTTAGCAGATATTAAAGAGACAAAGCATAGTTTTAAATTCACTTATCATTTTATACAAAGAGGGGAAATATGAAACTTGGCTTGATTAGCTTGTTTCTTCCTATGCTTTGTAATACCTTATTAAAATTTGAACTATGAAATTGATATTATCAGTCAAATAATGTCAGCAGAAATATTTAATCTGTGGTTAGAGCTTTATTAATAGAACTTTTATTTGAAGTGTTTTATGTCCAAAGAGAAAAAAAAATAATAAAAATGAAAGCCTGAAATGGACTTGGAAGGTTCATTTGACTTCAATGATTCCATTTTGAAACTCTACATAACTTGCTGCTAAAGAAAACTCCCTAAAGCTAACTTCTCGCACACATACATTTCAGACTTGCAAGATTACTGTGCTCTCACTGGGGAACTGTTTCTTTTCGACTGGGAGGTATTTAGGTCTTCATGCCACAGAAGGTTCAACTGGCCTACCACACTAGGCAGACAAAAATTCTTATGTTCACCGGGAAAGACTCATAAAAGATGTTCTGTCTTTTCCTCCCCTACTGATAACACTTTAATCATTAAGGAATATCCACAGAGTAGAGAAGTGAAACAGGAAAATCATTGCTTCTTGCCTGTTTCGGGCAAACAAGTAGTGTTAAGTGGTGAAACAAATTTGCAGACCTCTGATAAACCAAACACCAAAATTAAATTTAATTATTCTGATGAAAATGAGGACGACATTGCAGAGCCTGCAACGGTGACATTAGAAATAAAAATCACTTCAGAGTTTTGCTTATAGAGGAGCCGCATTTATGGAAATCTGAGTGACTGTCATTCATAGTATTCCATTTTGTGCTATATTAATGTCGTTGGAAATAGATTTCAGTTTCCCAGTAAAGTATCTTTTCATCTCCACTGACACATGCAGCAAATACTGCAGAATGCACCCTATAAAGAAATATAGATGAGAGAGAGAATCACGAAGTCTTGCTGTGCATTCGTATTTTTCCAGTAAATATTCCAGTTGTCAGCGCTGCCAGTTATGAATTTGCAAGGACGGGATTTATCTTTAAAATAGCTGNAGGAAGGCAGGCAGGAAGGAAGGAAGGAAGAAAAATAATTATGAGATAAAGAGAAAGGAGAAATGTATCTTACCAGGCAAATTCTAATGAAACCTCCAGTTTCCCTGTGTGAGCATGTGAAGGAATAAAAATACAAATGTTGATTTCATGGGAAATCTGATTTCAAAAGTGTTCAATAATCTGCAACATTTGTTTTTTAAATGCAAAGTCTCTATCCATTACCTTGTTACCACTAAAGTATTCCTTATGTGAGGACAAAACAGAATTCTGAATGTTGTTTAAAAAAACCCTGAGGTACTAGACTTCCTTTCTTTCCCATGTACATAGGTCTGAATATTTGACTCACACAAAAACTACATGCCACAACTCTTAGAAGCAAAGATGGAAAAGACAACGCTTGCTATTTGGTGCACGTGTCAGTGGAGATGAAAAGAGGTGATAGAAAGCAGCCCTGCGGAAAAGGACTTGGGAGTGCTGGTGGCTGAGAAGCTGGACACGAGCAGGCAGTATGCACTTGCAGCCCAGAAGGCCAATCGCATCCTGGGCTGCATCAAAAGAAGTGTGGGCAGCAGATTGAGAGAGGTGATTCTGCCCCTCTACTCTGCTCTGGTCAGATCTCACCTGGAGTACTGTGTCCAGCTCTGGAGCCCTCAGCACAAGAAGGACATGGACCTGATAGAACGGTTCCAGAGGAGGGCCACGAAAATGATCAGCAGGTAGGAACACCTCTTCTACCAAGACAGGCTGAAGGAGCTGGGGTTGTTCAGCCTGGAGAAGATAAGGCTCCAGGGTGACCTAATAGTGACCTTCCAGTACCTGAAGTGGGCTACAAGAAGGTTGGAGAGGAACTGTTCACAAAGGCCTCGAGTGACAGGACGAGGGGCGATGGTTTTAAATTAGAGAAGGGCAGATTTGGATTGGATGTTAGGAAGGAGTTCTTTAGCATGAGGCTAGTGAAACACTGGAACAGCTTGCCCAGGGAGGTAGTTGAGGCCCCATCCCTGGAGATATTCAAGGTGAGGCTCGACAAGGCTCTGAGCAACCTGCTCTAGTTGAGCATGTCCCTGCTCACTGCAGGGGAGTTGGACTAGATGACCTTCAAAGGTCCCTTCCAACCTAAACCAGTCTATGATTTTATGATTCTACTTCAGCACAGTTTTAGTCACACCAAAACCAGTACAAAGCCTAAAACCAAGAGATAGCTGAAAAGATCCAATCATCCCTATTTAAAACTAAAAACAAGCCACAAAGCCTTTCAGTTCTCTACCTCCCTGCTGATTTGCAAATGCCCGGTAGAGGTTATGGCACTATCCACCGTGAGCAGCTCATGAAGACAGGCACTAAAAAGAGGAGTTTGAATTCTCTACTTGACATTTTCTTTCATAATGAAATTTATGAAATGTGTTAGAAATCACTTTACAGTATCTGAGTGAAACACATTGATTCAGTCTTGAAAACTTGACTAAAACCACACAACCACAACTGAGGTTTCTGTACATAGCAAAACAGGCTAAATAAACTGCTATCCCAGGACTATGGAAGTGAGCCCGAGAAGGGAGATGAAGGCAGGTTATTACAAGAACGAAGTACTAATTCCATAGTTTGTAACAAGGAAGGTTTTACTCTGTTGCTGGTGCTGTTTTACAACCAGTTTGCAGGAAAAAGAAGTCCTCTGTATCTAATGCTTTCCTTGGCACAGCTCCTTTCATGTCCCAGTCCCATCCACAGGTGCCTGCTGGGTACAGTCCAAGGCAGGAGGACCACATGTCAACTGCAGCATCCCTCAGGAGACCCCAGAAGATCACTTGGATTTTCACTTCAAGCAGCATTAACTCTTACTGCCCTTCCTAACCTCCCCACTCAGCGACAAAGTCTTTATTCAGGTATGAAAAAAAAAAATAACCAACCAAAACCAAGGAGAACATAATTCCTGCCAACCAAACACTGATCAGGGTCCAGCTTTGGGTCCAGCCATTCTTCAATTTACAGAGACAGATTTTCATGCTAAACAGGAAAAAAAATAGAAAATTCAGAAATGAAGGTTTCTGCTTTGTGATCCTCCAGCCTCAATCTTGTTTCCTTTTATTTTGGGGATTGTTTTGTTTTGATTCTGCTTTCAGGGTTTTGTTTTCCTCCTTTTTTTTTTTTGGTAGCAATAGACATTACTTGGTGCATACAGATGCTCCTGTTAGTAGCATTGAGCCTGCAGGACAGCAGAGTTTACTTTGTTGTGACAACGTTAGCACCCACACTTTCTCATCTGTCCTCAACCATGTTAAGCTTTTAAATTTCAGTACTTTTATAAGTAAAAAAGTCTACCAGATTTGAAATTGGTCACAGTAGTGAAGAACAGGGCTGATAGCTGTGACATGAGGTCATCTTCTTAAAAAAGCATTCAATGCTAATGAGTGTAGTCCAAATATTTAGGTATTACTTGGTTTAATACATTTTCAAATGCCAAAGAGCTACTAAACAAAGTATTCCCGTTTTTCTTATTATTCTTTCTTTATTTTTTTCTTTATCGTAGGAGAATTTAAAAACAACAGTGACATTACATGGGAGATTGTCAGATTGAACCAAGGGCTGAGGGATCCCATATGTCACAGCTCTGCAGCGCTAGTTCTTCCCCAAAGAGTAGCAGGAGCTTTTCAGAATCCTGCCTCAAATTAGCACTAATATTAAAGGCAAGTGTTGCATGATTTATATCAGCACTTCTCGTATTTTCTCTCCAGCATCCCAGTATGCCGTGTTAATTCAATTCTTCCCTTGGGATGGAGGTATAAAATAGCACAAAAAGATGCAAAATAACATGCTACCATTTTTAGCAGGGGGACTTATTTGTAATGTTTTCTATAGCGCTGCAATCACTTTAAGAACCAGAAGGCACAGTTAGTTTAACAGGGTTTGTATGGGATGATGGCTCCGGTACGCATCCTTTTGGCAAGTCCACAGGAC
This sequence comes from Baryphthengus martii, assembly GCA_013396935.1. NCBI lineage: Eukaryota > Metazoa > Chordata > Aves > Coraciiformes > Momotidae > Baryphthengus > Baryphthengus martii. The sequence continues at coordinate 391,715 of VWZK01019793.1, read as the reverse complement.
ATAGCAGCCAGTTGGGATTATCAAGCTGAAGTGTGCATAGGCATCTCCCCTGAAAAGTAGCTGCAGTCACAACATTCAGCTTTTTCAGGCACACAGGGCTGGTTGAATATTGTTTCCCACTGGCAGTGGAGCAGAAGTCCAATTATGGACCTAACCTGGATGTTACCTCCCTTCCTCTTCGCTGAGCCTGTGGCAGGAGCCAGAGCAGGCACACGAAGGATATGGTGGGAGCTGGAGGTTCGTAAAGGTGTGAGGAGCAGCAGGGAAAAGTGAATTACGAAGGAGAGAGGCGGCTGCTCAGGAAGGGAGGGAGGAAGGCGACAGCTCACCAGGCTGAGCCTTCTGTGCTGCTGAGGAGGAGCAAAGGAGGCTGCGTGTGTGCTCTTCCAGTAGGTATGCCAAGCGTATGATTGCTGCTGATGGGGAAAGAGTTTCAGTGAACAAGCACATTCTTTGTAATGCAAAGGAGATGTTTCATTACCGACCGGTTGAGGAGCGTTACTCCGGCTCCGCGGATGTGTGAAACGGAGAGGCGGCATCCTGACCCATATGGCGTGACCCAGCTGTCGAGGCACCACGGCTGCACGGGCCAGAAAGCACGGGCTAAAACACATCGCATAGAGTCGTCTCCTAGGCTTTTATATTTAAAATCTTAAATTAAAGTGCGTGGTGGCTCTCAGAAGGAGTATATTCTACAGTCGCTCAGTGTGCAAGCACAGCTACAACCTCTGCACGGAAAACAATATCTGGAATACTTTTTAAGTAAGGAAGTAGCAAAGCCGCTCATTTTGGTATAAAGCTGAGACAAAAGTACAGATTAGCTGGCATCTTTTTTGGCTTATAATACCACCTACATGTCCGCAGTGTGAATCTTGCCCTGACAAAACCCCATAACGCTCAGGTTGCAAATGTTGCTGAGAAATCTTTAACCTCCTTGAAGGGAATTGTTTTTTTTGTAACCGGTTAGAAATATTTCTATCCAGCATCAGTTCTTCATTTTTCCCCTTTAATGAGTGAAACCAAAGTACAGGGTCCAACTTTTCCACCACTCTCCTACCATACGAAAACAATGCTGGCATGTGCTTCGCACTGCCTTCCCCCGTCACCCAGTGGGTGAATTTTTGTAGCCTGCCTTGTTAGTGGCACAGCAGGCCGCCAAAAGAAACTGAGTTGTTTGTATGAGATGAGATGTTGGGCTGCCAACTGTTATAAATCTTGCGCTACTTACAGCTTCGGCTTTTCTTCAAGCCTACTCCACCCCCTGCTGTGGTTTTGACTGTTGGAGCAACATTAGGAGGCACAACTGAAAGTAGTAATATTGGCGTTTGTGGGGAAAACATAAGAGAAAATGCAGGGAAGTGGCTGAACACGAACGTTTCACTGCACGAACTGTATGGATAAGACCTGTAGCCACGGACACGTGAGCCCTGTGGTGGTGGAAAGGGGATTTGCCCCCTGCCATACTTACCTGTAGCTGTACCCATTGCCACCAGCTTGTTTTAGAAGTGTAACTGCTTGTAACCTCGCACGTGCTTCCTCACTGTCATATCATATTAAATGAGCTATAATTGTAGTCTATTAGAGTGCAATAACCTAAAAGTGATAGTGCATGACAGCACCTGTCAACACGTCATGGAGGATTGTATGGAAAGTTGAATTATACCCATTTTATACCACATTAATGAGGCAGCTCATTCTTACCCAGTGATAAATAAACAGGTTTCCATTTCTTTATACACCGTGATAAGCCATTTTTTTTTTTCTTTTTCTTTTGCACATTGATCCACAGAAGTCATGATAAGGTGATCTATTGCCTACAAAGAAGTATCAGAGTGTGGTCATTAGTGACAATGATGATGTTATTTTTATCCTTATTAATTGCTCTGTGAATGCATATCGGTGTGACTATTTCTTTCCATTTTTCTGAAGGAAACAGAGGAACATATAAAGAAAAACAAGGTTGATTGTCCCTAATAAAGTTTTAACATAAAATAAATGAATCGTCTGGTTGCTTTCCCAGCACCCAAAGGATGGACCGATATGGGCAGAAACCTGCTCGCCTGAAGATCAATGGCTGTGCTGGGGCCTGGTTCTCCTTCATAAACTCTTCAAGTCAGGTTTGAAATGGGAATGGAAAGAGAAAAAAGGGAAATGACAGTAGGGAGAGAAAAGACAGAGAGCGAGAGGCTTTCAGCCAAATCAAAAGAAAAGTAAACGTATCAAAGTGCATGTATAGTACCCATTATTTTCCATAACCTAACTGGATCAAGGTGTCTTCATTTTGAACAGCTGCTTAGGCTTCAGAGCCATAAATATCTTCCTGTTCTTGTGCTGAGTCCACGTGAGGAGAGGTCGCTACAACCCCCTGCAAGTGAAGATCTCTCCTCCCCAACCCTGCCAGAGGGCCTGTGCACCAAAGCTCAGTGACGCTAAGAGATGGATGTGGAAGAATGGTCGTGTTAGACAGTTTCTTTTCTGTTCTTGCTTAAAGTTACTCAGATAATGCAAGAAAAAAAGTAACCTCGCCAGGAATTTTCTAGCGTATATAAAGCACGACATGCAGAAATAAAGTACATTTCTGAAGAGAGAGGACCAATGAAGAATATACGGTATTTTTAAGAGAGAAAATATTTTCAATTTAAGGAAAATTAAGGGGTTGGGAGGAAGGAATCAGCTATCAATCAAAACAATCACTAAATCTTGTTCTTTTTCCAGATACCTCCAATAAGCCCCAGGCAATGGGTGTCTTTTGGGGCCCTGGGCAACAGCCTCTGTTCCTTCTTTGATCTTTGAACTGTTGCAGGAAGAAGAACGATCCTGAAAGCACAGCCCACAGGAGGCACACTAGCTTTTCACCAATGAGTGAAAAGAAGAGATCCATCCTTGAGAGCTGATACCCAGGCACCCAGCACAACCAGTTACTAATCTCACCCACCCTCAGCTCCACGTGGGACCCTCAAGTGGCTTCTGCACCCACGATCACCATCAGTTTGCAACTCCAGTGCAAATTCGTGACACTTACCTGAATATTCTGACATTGCACATTATTTTATTCTGGTTATTTCTCAGGACTGGTAATTAGTAATTTTACCAGTAGCAGTTTGGATGGACTAGTTAAGAATAACTACTTTCTTCATCTGTCAAGCCTTATTTGCATACTACCTTTAAAAAACCCCTACAGAATCGCTTCATTTGAATATTTTTTCTATAATCTTAGCTTTATAACAGAGAAATGGGATTTAGAATTATGAATATTGTCTCCAACAGAAGTGAGTTAAAAATCCTCATTTAAAGATCAAATTGTCGTTTCCCTCAGAGTTTGTTGGAAAAATGTCTTCCAACAAATGCACTGTCCTGTGAAAGCAAAAGGGAAGGACAGAGGGGACCAGAGCCATTAGGCAATAGGCAAACAGTATAGATCAAAATTGTTTCTATCTTTGGCTTGATTTGGCTAATAATTTTGACTGAAAAAAAAAACAAAAAAACCCAAACATTTCAAAAAAGAGAAATTATGTTCATATTTTCACAATATTTCAACCTTTTGTTCAAAAGCTGTTATTTCTCAACTTCTATAAATTAAAAATGCACTTAATGGTCATTTCAGTTCACCCAACTAAACGAACCATTAACTTTGACTTCAACCCCAAATCACTTTTTTTACACTATTTTTTTTTTTCATTTTGCCAAGAAAGCCAATAAAATTTCATGTTTCAGGTCCATCCAAAGAGAATGTTTTTTTCCTTCAGTTTGACCAGCGAACTGAAAAAAAATCAATTATTCACACAACTCCACTTTAAAATGGCTTGGAACTGTCTAATTGTGCATGTAGACAGCTACTTACTGTGTGATCTTATTACCACTCTCCCAGTTCTTGTTCTTTGCCCTCCTAACTGCTGTGTTTTGTGGATTCTTTGCCTTCCCGTACATCTAAAAAGTGTGTGTAAGGCAATTATCCCTGGACCAGTGGTATACAGGTGGCACAGAGCTGTGTCCATCAGCCTTCCCTAACACCTAGATGCCTTCCCTGTCACTTCAAGTGACACCCCTAGCATGCAGGATTCGTGGTCATATATTTTCTCCTGAAATTAATAATTCAGCTTTACAGACCAATCCTTTAACCTTTCCTATTGGGCCCATCCACTGCCTCGCGAACTACAAGCCAAGTCAAGGAAGGAAACACAGCAGAAACCTTACAAATCTCCAGAGCAGAGGAAGAGCTAAGTGTTTGATTTCGAAACTGGAAAGCAGATGAAAGAAGCAGCAAATGACAGAGAAGGTTGGAAGAGTTTCGCTTCTGCCTGCTCGCCAATGCTGGCAAAGGAAGAATAGATAAACGAATCAATGGCTCTTGGTGTACATATAATTACCAGATCATTCAAATACATCTTTATCTTTCACGGTCTCTTCCAGCTTTTTTGTTGTTTGGTTTGTTTGTTGTGTTTTGGTTTTTTTTTTTCATTCTTTCTTTTTAAAAGAAATATGTGATACTGTTTTCCGGTCTCTGCTCAGCCTGTCCTGGGTTTATTTCAGTGGACTTACACCTCATTTACATCGTGGTAGCAAAGTTTTCTTTGCAACCCAAGAATACCACTGTAACTAAGAGGAGATACACTGTAAAAATGTTTGGTTCCTCCTCAAAACCAAATGGATATTTCACCTCGATCCAGACTAACAGCAGATGCTGCCAAAGCCTCACTGTAGCGAGTAGAGACAGAGGAGAAAGTAAAGTTTCATTCATACAATAACCCCCAGATTACTCTCAATCATTCATAACTCCTGTGTTGTTTTGGTTTTGGTTTTTCTTTAATGATCTTTGGTGTCCTTATAAAGTTTCCTTGCTTCCCTCTTCATCCCATAACTAAGAATGCAGTTGCAATAAATCTGCCTTCAAACAACATGATACGTGGCCTGAAAAAAATGTTTGTCTCTGAAAGGGGACTCACTGGCAGCTTGTAAAACAAGCCCGTTTCTATTTGTAAAGTGTTTCCCATACATCCTCTGTCCATATATGTCACAGGTCTCTGCCTCTGTGCATGACCATAGCTGACCCAGAATCCCTCCCTGCATTAGACTATTGTCTTCCGTTTCAGTGTATTGAAGGAACGCTGGTGGGGACGACCATGAGCAATTGGCATGAAGCTTCCATGGAAATCCTGATGCGAGCCTAGAAAAGTGATCTTTCTCATCACATCCTCTCCCCTCCACACTTGTTTTCCATCAGCAAAGAACTACAATTGTAGATCCTCTTCGGGATCCTAATTTAGAAGGTGTGGCCTGAAAACACGGCCAAAGAAATCCCATACAACTCCAGAGCACAAGACTAGCCAAGACATTAGTTCAGAAGAAGACTTAATATTTTTGGTGCCAGCCATGGCCTCCGCAACCCCAGGTGCAGGCCACAGTCCTTGGGACAACTCTGGGAGCAACACCCTACAACGCGGGCGGAAAACTACACCCCAGTTTGCACGTAGGGAACATACTATGGAATAAATTGTGCCTACTTAATTAACTGCACTTTGCAGTTCTATATTATTAGCTGCTGAGGGCAACTGGCAGCTTGGCACTGTAGGCAGCGTGGATTACACACACAGCCTGAACCTGCTAATTGAGTATGAGCAAGCGTGTGCAGCTCGGCTGGCTGATGTCCCAGACCCTCCTGCACCGCTAGCGAAGTGTCTCAAGGTCTCCTGCTGGATAAGTGGTGCAACTATGTAGGTTAAAGTAGCATTGCCTCCGTAACCGACGTGTGGGGAACGACTCGCAGAGCGCGTGCTCACTGCGTGATACCGAATTGGAGCCCTGATTTGCAAGGGCTGTGCTAGGTATGGAAGGAGGTTTTCTTCTCCTCGGCTGCATTTCTAAATGAATTTCTATCCGACACCCGAGTGCCACCCACTTTTGCCAGCTGACGCCCTGCATCAGGCTCTGCTCCTGGCTTTGTAAATTCCACGGAGACCCTGGGGACAGATGAAGTGCAATGGTAAATAGATCTGGGGGCTCGGTTTGGGGTTTTGGTGGGGTTTTTTTTGCTGCTCCCTGTCTATGCCAGTGGAGTTTAGAAAGATCAGTACAAATGATACAGACTTGGGTAACGCTTGACATCGATTTCAACAACATCTGAGCTCTCTACAAAAGAAGTTTGCAGTTTAATTAGAATGGCTTACATCCAGCAAATGTGTTCAGAATAAACAAGAATTAGAGCACAGGGATGATTTTTTTTTTTTTTTTTTCCTAACGGTAGCTCAAATAGGGAAAGGGGAGAATTTAATTAAACCCACACAGTCCGAGTTTGTTTTAGAAGCAAACTGTCAAGGCAGATGCTTGTGGTTGGAGACCAAGGGGAGACCCTGTAGGCTAAGTTAGATGGGGTGTATGTTGTCTAAAGTGCTAGTGAGAAAAGGGAGGGACTGATATTAGGCGTATGCTTGGAACCCTTCTTTTTGTGGTCCCAACTCTGTATAAAGTACAGGAAAGGATATGTGAAGCCTGATTATCTTCATAGGTGATTTCCTATCTTTTGAACTCCTCTTCTTGATGCAAGTATCATGAATAAATCACATTGGCTTTGATCTAAGCCTTTCCCAGCACCCCATAAAACACAGCTTCGTGCATTAGGGCACGAACACCACCAGTAAAAGGGGTGCACTGAAGGGCAAGATTTTATGGATCCATCTGCCAAGCATTTCTTCACAAGAGGAGAATCAAACCATAAGTCTAAGCAGATGCCAGATCTCACCAAACTGCTCAGCAAAACATGAAGTCATCAGCCTGAGCTGATTTCTACAGTTTGGAGCTGAATCTGAAAAAATCACAGAGGCACTGACTCTGAGGGAGCACTTTAGGAAACAGAGCATGTCAGGAGATGATACTTAGAGCATTGAAGGACTTTGCCTGCTCACCCTTCACCAATCATGGCCCTCACCTGCAGAATTATTCGAGTCTGTCCCAGGCTGAAGAAAAGGGAAAGACATATACCAGATTCATACTTAGTTGAGGAGACGTCACATTTGGTCTTCCTGATCTCTGAGAATGGCAGAATGGGAGAACAGGCACTGCCACTGCACATAAAATGGGTAAATGGCTTGCAGAAAACACAAGGGCACTACTCAAGGACATGACTAAGTAAATGAAACCCCATAGTCATAGAACTACATTTATTTCAGTTGGAAGAGACATTTGGAGGTCATCTGATCTGACTACCTTCTCAAGACTAGGCTAGCTTTGACATTAGTAAATCAGACCTACAGTAGTGAGGACACTTAAGCAATCGTGAAGGAGAACATGCTTTTTAGAGCCCTGGCAACACCCTCTGAGACCGTCAGTCCCCTGGAACAGCCAAAAGTTGCCTGAGTCCCTGATGAGGAATCGGGGACGGATAAGCGGCTCATGCAGAGTTCAAGCTGCTGTGTAGTACCCACCGAGCCTTTCCATTTGGCTGGGATAAAACTCTAAGAACAGGACCCATGACAGCCGTCCCAGAAAGAGGGGCAATCTGAGCCAAGCCCAATGTTCCTGTCACCAGTGTGTCCAGAGCATGACTAAGAGGAGCTGTCTGCGGGGTGCTGATTCCCCTCTGCCTCTTCACGTAGGCTGCGCTTGCTGTCACAAAAGGGATACTGTACAAGAGTACTCTGGGGTCAAAATACATGCAAAACGTCTCCAGGTGAGTATCCTTCCCATTGTCTGACAGTCTCGGTTTTCCTCTCTTCCCTATTCCCACATTGCTTTTGCTGATGTGTAGAACTCTTTGCATTGCCTGGCAGAGGTGACCATTCAACTTCCGCCTGCCCAGACCTGTGAACACCTTCCTAGCTGCAAACAAGAGCAGCACATGGACAAGCACCAGAAGGGCCCATGCCCTGGGAGATGCGTATTATTTGCACAGACAAAAGCTCCTCCGGCACACCTAGGTGCCAGCCAAACCTGACCACCCAAATGTTTGTGCAAAGGGAATAAAAGGAGCAGGAACGTGATCAGATGGAATCGCTAGCCAGCTTTAGCAAACACAGGCTCTAATTAATTTTTTCCTCCCATTGTTTACCCAGCTTTGTATGTAACTGAGAGCTGAACTGGGCTTATCAGTAATTACCAACAGTTCTGGAAACTTTACACATTATTGTGCTGTGTTACCACACAGGGTAGTGATCCATGAAGATGGGTGCCTCTTCACTCATTGCTAAGCAATGTTTTTAAAACTCAGAAAACTTCTCCAAGCCGCTATTAGGGTTGTTGCAATGGAGGGGAAAAAAAACAGGAGGGAAGCAGAGGGCAGCAGCACATCTGTTTCAGATCTAATTATGAAAGTTTCTCAGACACAGCAGCACGATAGCTCGGCGGCAGTGTCAGAAGGATGCTCTGCCTGCAGCCAGGCTCCTTTCCCCTCCCTGGAATTGCATTTTCCCATTCCATAGTGACACCTGCTGGGAGCAACTGAGCGGAGACTCCCCCGCTGCTCCGCTTGTCAAGGGGCTGCGGAGTGCAAAATGAAGGGTCTACGGCAATCAGGCAGATTGATTCCTCTCCTTTCCTTGCAGATTGAGCCGGGCTCTTATCAGAGGGAAAACGGATCTCTGCGGCGTGATTAATGCTCAGAAACGCCCCACGAGAGCAGCCCCTCAGAAGCGGCGCTGGAGCATCAGGCCTGCGGGAGAAAGGAACGAAGATCGGAGGGCTGTTGGATGCAGAGCGACAAATTTAGCTCCTATGGCAAGGAGGTGAAAGCAGGGGTGATCCGTCCCTTCTGCAAAAGTTGAAAGGTCACACGAGAGGAAAGATCGTGTTCCACTTGCTGTTTGCAGACAGTCTTTCTGCAAATATCGACCACTTTAGGTAGACAAGATCCTGGGCCAGTACCTTTGGTCCAATTTGATGCAGCCATTCTGATGGAAGCCTGAATTGTGGCTTCCCTATGCTTGCTATTCTCCTCTCCTCCTGAGGATTTCATTGCTCCTGCTCAGCATTTAGACCCCCCTCATGCCTTGCATGTGGGCTGAAATGAGTGCATAAAATAACCACGGGGGATTGAAAAATCTTGCCCTGACCCTACACTTGCCTTTCCCCCACTTGAAGCGGAAAGAAAAAGACAACCTGGCAAGAAAAGTGCCAAAATGTTTTAGAAATAAACGACAGACACCAGAGTCATCACACATTTTCCTAGGCAGGATAGTAATTTCTGTAATGTATTTTTAACTGTGAGGAGTGATAGGAGGGAAGCCACTTAAATCTAACGCAAACGGAGGATTTGTCAGTTACATGGTTTGTATAATGTCATACGTATAAAACGTTATAAAAGTGGAGGGATTATGGAGAGGAGAGACATTTCTAAAATTGGAGGCCGCCTTTTAGGGCTTTAGCCCCCTCACTCTTCCAGATCACTGGGAACGTTTTTCTCCGATGAAGGGCAGGAGCCTATCTCAAAAAACTGTGACAGCTCTCTAACTACATGTTACTTAAGAAACTTCGCTCTCCTCCTCACTGCTCCCTCTTCCAGTTTTTGCCAACTGCTGCTTCTCCTCATTTCAGCTCCTCAGTGATCCCTAACCATTTTAACCCCAGCAGGGCAGTTTCCAAATGCTTCCAGGCTGTTTTCTTCCTTCTTCCCAAGGCAGCAACAGCAGCTTCTGTGACCAAAAACCTTATCTAATATGGGGGTTTCCTGCTGTTTGGGTTTTGGTTCCAGCCTTGGCTTAAAGGCGTTAGAAACGGGACCGGTTGCCTGGCTGATGCACAGTGACAGCATCAGTTATGAGCACGCCTGGAAATTCTTCACAGCAGTGGTTCGATAGGGTTAATTGTGCTGACCTCATTTAAAAAGCACTTTGAGATCTTATGAATGAATATAAGCCTTTAAAAAACCCCATGTATTATAGTTATTAATATGTATTACTCTCACGGCTAATTATTTAAGCAAGGAATTATTGAAGCACCCGTTTATAGCAAAAAAAAAAAATAAATAAAAAATAGAGCAGCACTGCGGGAACAGGAGCCTGGAAGGCTGTAAAGAGCTTTTAGCACAACATTTGGGGCTGTCCTGCCCCAGAAAGGGTCTTTGTTGTTCTTAAGGTAATGCGAGGCTCCCGTCAAGGGTAAGACGTTCTGAAGTGTATTCGCCTCGCCTCTGTCAAAGCTGACAGGTCTGAAACCCCCAAGATAAACAGGGAGGCCGAGATACCTTTAAATGGATAAAAACCTGAGCTAAGAGCAAACGCTCGGCGGCGGGGAGGAGAAAAGCCAGGCTCTCATTAGCGCTAACGAGCCGCTTTCTCTGGAAGCTGCTCCCGGCACAGCTCCTTTCGAGGGGAAATGAAGCCCCCCGGTGGCCGCCGAACGATTTGCAGCCCCCGAAAGCCCGCACCGCTCCCGCAGCCCGGGCCGCACTGCTCCTGCCCCGCTCCCGGTTCCCTCCCGTACCACTCCCGCACCGTTCCCGCAGCCCGGCCTGCACCGCTCCCGCAGTACTCCCGCGGAGCTTCCGCAGGGCTCCCGCCCGGCTCCCGCTCCGCTCCCTCACTGCTCCCGCAGTGCGGCCCGCATCGCTCCCACTCTGCTCCCGCTCCACTCCCACACCACTCCTGCCCCACTCCCGCACGGCTCCCACACCGCTCCCACACCGCTCCCGCTCCCACAGCCTAGGCCGCTCCGCTCCTGCACTGCTCCCGCACCGCTCCCGCCCCACTCCCGGCCCACTCCCGCATGGCTCCCTCCCTGCTCCCGCAGCCTGGCCCGCATCACTCCCGCTCCGCTCCCACACCACTCCTGCCCCACTCTCGCACCACTCCTGCCCCACTCCCGCACGGCTCCCACACCACTCCCACACGGCTCCCTCCCCACTCCCACAGCCTGGCCCGCATCACTCCCGCTCCGCTCCCACACCACTCCCGCTCCGCTCCCACACCACTCCTGCCCCACTCCCACACGGCTCCCACACGGCTCCCGCTCTGCTCCCACACTGCTTCCACAGCCCAGCCTGCACCACTCCCACCCCACTCCCGCATAGCTTCTGCACGGCTCTGGCTCTGGCTCCGCTCCCACACCCCTCTCGCAGACCGATCCACACCACTCCCACAGCCCCACAGCTCTGCTGGAAACCCCGCAGCTTTGCCACTACCCAGCCCATCCCTAGGCGTGGGGCAGACCTCGCCACAGCAAGACACCCTTAGCCCGTGCATCCCCACTCCAAAAGCACTGTCCTTGTCGTCATCCTCTTTCTCCAAGGTGCTTTTATGAGTGAGCAGCAGTGGGCTGGCAAGTGTAGGGATCAGCTGAGAGGATTTCCATCCGGTGTGCAACATCTGGGTCATGGCTTGCACGGGGGTGACGGGGCTGTTGCCTGTGTTCCCTCTTGAAGCCGAACAGCAAACACGAATCTCTACACGCACGCACGCAACGCAGGCTGCAGTTCTTCCTTCACAGAGAAAGCAGCTGGCCCTCATCCCGCGTCTCGTGAGGTGAGGGTTTGTTTTTGCCAACTGTTTGTCTTAACGCTGGAAGAACAGGTAGTTCAGGAGCTCAACGTAGTACAAATGTCCTTTCCAAACTTTAAAACCACACCGTTGGCACTCTTCATCAGCAGAAACTGGGCACACGGAAAAGCTGGCACGGGACCAATGCTTTCTGTTAAACTGAGCTCTCAGAGCCCCATCTTTTTCTATTACTGAGTAGTTTTCAGAAATTTTTGCATCTAAAGGTATCCCTATGTCTAGACATGTAGGAAATAACCAAACAGGGAGTGTGTTTGTGGTGCAATAAGGATCCAACCAAATAACCCCAGCATACAACTGATCGAAGAGTATGATGCCAAGACAGAGGGCAATAGCTTCTAACTGGGGCTTCTACTCTGGTGTTTCTAGTTCATGAATTTCAAAAGCTCCTTTATTAAATTAAAGAGCCCATAGCTGATTCATGCAGAGTCTTCAAGGGATGTGCTCGTTTCACTGGGCACAGATTACCAAGGGCAATCTGAAGGGTATTTCATTGTCATTGAAATATGCGTAGAATTTGTTGGGGTTCTTTTCTGCAGAGAAAAAAATGTCAGACATGCCTTTTTATAGCACTTAATAATTGGAATATAATTAATATTCCCATACATCTGTATTAAAAAGTAACGCTTCTTACTGCAGAAAGGTTATCCAAATATTTTCTTACTGGGTGAATCACAGGTTAGAGCTATAAGAGGGTCTCACGTACTAGAACCAGCTGTCACCATCGTGTCTTTGAGCGTGTACGTCACTGCCTTGTGACAGATTTCTATGGGACCGTTTGTACAATAAGGTACTACTAGGATTTCATTAGAGTCAGAAAAACTAAGCTGACAGGAGTTGTTTAGGGGTTTTTTTGGTTGTTTTTTTTTTTTTTCTGACAGAGACTGGAAGCAAGTGCCTCCTGTGGATCGCATTCTCTGTAGGTACAGAGTTAGCAGTCTATCAGAAACATCTTCCGAGGAAATATGAAGCTCTACACACCTTCTCTAGAGTACTGTATCAATCCAGCTGAAGAGCCACAAGCTACACGTACTGCTGAGTCCCACCAAGCTCTTTTCCTCAGACAGAGCTAACATTTGAGAAACCCATGAATTGACAGTGTATTGTGCATCTTCAAGAACAAAACAAGCATTTGGAGCTACAGTGATGGGACTACAGGACCACAGTGGGCCTTGCTTCTGTAGGTAAGGCAGAGAGCATAGTCCAGGCTGTAGTTCTTCCTGTCCCTTTGACCAACTCTACACCACAGCATAGACACTATCGGCTGGAAGAATCCAGTACTCTTAACTTTTTGGAGCTAGTTGGTACGTCCACACTACATTGCTACACAGACATCTCTGGAGACTGCATTTTAAGTTGTGTCCTCCCACGTTTGGACCCCAGTGTGTGTCCCAGAGCAGCTCACATAACTCTGCAGGCTCCTCTCAGCACCAGGTGTAACAGGGACTGCCGTGTGCGTGGCAGCAGCACAGCAGTGCCTCGAAGCATGCGGTGCTCCGAGGAAGCCTTAACACTTCCCTCCCTAAAGCCTGCTCCTCCAGCAAGGCTGAAAGGCTGCCGTTGTACCGGATTATGGGATGTACATGCCAAAGAAAGAAGTTACGCTGTAACCTTAGCACTAGTCCTGGAACATATAGGAATATGCTCTTCATATTGCTTTGACTAGCAAGTTGCTATTTAAAGTTCAGGGCAAAGCTTTAAGCCCTGAAAAGGTTTTGACATAATTGCTGGGGGCGGGGTGGGATGGGAGGCGACGATGAACGATGTGGTTGGGACTTTAAAAAAAAAAGGAATGAAGGAAAGTTTGCATATGAAACTTCAATTTCCTAATCAATACTCACTGGACCTTCTGGATAAGCGCTATCCCATATTTCCTGAGAGAGATTAAATGCCAGCTGATCACCCCAGCTCCTCAATTTAATGCATCTATCAGGGTTAACAACGACCTGAGTAAAAGATCAGTCACTTTATTTCCTATGGAAAATTCTCCTATTCTCCAGTAATAAAATAATTAAATTCTCTGCAGTGTAAAGTATTTATTGGTTAATTCTTCTTGGGAGTAGCCTGTCTTGACTTTGTTCAATGTTTTGTAAAATTCAAGATTAGGCTCATTATATTAAGAGCAGGATTCAAATCTATTTTGAATCTCATAATGGCATCCTCTCCTGCCACAAAATCTCACCCTGGACTGAATATGGGAAGGCAAAATTAGTCTTTTTCAAGAAGCAATCATCGAAGATCAATGACCATCAAAGCTCTTTACTTGGGGGAGAAAAGAAAGAAGCCAAATTTCAAGATAGCACAGTCAGTGAGACTGGAGTGCTTGAAGCTGGTGGAATTTTTTTAAGTCATTCACAAATACTATATCTACCCTTGACAGGTCATTTCATTCTATTTAGCACTTTTTATTCTCTGTGGTTTATAAGCTCTTAAGCAAATGTAAGAGGGAGGAAAAGCTAACGTGTCTGATAATACACTATATCAGGCTGACAACCTAACTGAATTTCCCCTGTGGTGCTAGGAAAACGCTGTTCCAAAAAGCAATAATGCATATAAAAAAAAAAAACAACAAAAAAAACCAACCAAAAAAAACAGGGAGAAAAGGGAAAAAAAAAAAAGGGATCATAGAGATCATGCCGTCACATTTAATTTCAGAGAACAAAACCTGAAGCTGATTTCTCTTTAGATCAGTTGTATACCAGTTGGAACTTGGGTGCCTAGCACTGCGACAGAGTAATATGATCTGAGCTTTAAATAGCTGCCAAATAACCATGTGGTGGCTGGCAGCATGAAACGTGTTGCGATGAGAATGATCTGTTTCAAAGTAAAGCCACATAACAGAGGATAAGTCAATCTGATGTGGTATAGAAAAAGAAGGAGGGGGGAAAACGTTTTTTCATTATCTTTCTGGGTTTCTTTCAGTTTTAAATGTGTTTTTATCTTAAAGATGTATTTATTTAAGGTCTTTTTCTTAACTGGCTTAAAACTTGAATTGCGTGTGTGTCATAAGTTGGATATTAGGAAGCACTTCTTCAGGGAAAGGGTGATTAAACTGGAATGGACTGCCCAGGGAAGTGGTGGAGTTTAAGGAAAGATGGGATGTGGGCACTTAGTGCCATGGTCTAGTTGATGTTGTGGTGTTAAGTCATAGGCTGGACTTGATGATCTCAGAGGTCTATTCCAGCCTCAAGAATTCTGTGATTCTGTGATTTCAGAGAACACCTCCTTGAGCACCTGGGCACAAGGTTGTGGGGGGAAGAGTGTGCCAAATGTGAAGTATGACTGCTGAGACCATCCCCTTGCTGCAACCCAGTTCAGAGTGGCTGTCTCCCAGTGTGGAAGGCACCTTCCCTACACAGAGGGTCCTTGATAGTTTTTAGGAACAGATAAGGAACAGATCTATGGCAAATAACACGGAGTGACTGCTGATCCAGGCCCTGCCCTTACCCTCAGCAAAATGTGGAGCCTTGCAGCGTGTTGTGAGGCCCCTTTCAGCTCTTTGAGATGTAGGAAAAAATCAAGTGCAGATTTTGGTGGTGTCTAATATAGGAGATGCTGCCAGCCCTCCATTCCTTCTTACCTTCATGTCAAATGTCTCTCCTGATCCCTAGTGTCAATGTGTGGTAGATGAGCCACATCGTGGACTAGAAAGACGGACCAGTTTAAACTGGCAACGTGAGTAAGAGACATGGAGGTAAAAGTGGTACTGTAAATACTTGTGATTCCTCATCCCTTCCGTCACTTTTGATTATAGATGATTGACTTCTGTTTTCAATTTCAGTGTCTCCACCAACTTCAGCAGCATCCATCCAGACTTTAAGTTAACAGCAGAATTTCATGTGAACATACTTTATCTAGTCTTCACTGCCTGGAAATCACGCTGTTGAAAGGACAGTTAAGAACAGGAGAGCCTGAGGGAAACCCAGCTGCTGCATCAGAAGGTAAACAGCCTCATTTCAGAGGTTCTATAGGACTTCTTAAAAGATAACAAGCACAACATATTTTGCAGCCAGTTAGGATTTTCCAAGAATGGGGACAGCAATACAGTCTCTACTTACCATTGCCCTACTAGCAGTTTACTAGCACACTATAGAGTATAGTCTCAGTTGCAGCAGCTACGCACCCTGTCGAGAAATAGGGCAGGATTATTTTGCTTTTCCTCAAAGAACATTGCTTTGCCTCACTAATGTACATGTCAATAACCAGCCACGCATTTCCTGAAGGTCAGATCCAGTGAAAGCTCCAGCAGCCACCTCAATGACTAACAAGGATAAACCAGGGGCAACTCCTTTTCTGACTGTTTTTGTCCGCAGCTGCCTTTTGCCACGTTGTGTCAGTGCGTCCCCCAGGAATCCACAACAGCTGCACAGCGGGCTGGCAGAGGGCATCACAGAGGGAGGCTCTCCCTCCTTTTTTCACCCTCCTTTCTCACCTCCATCCCCTTCTTTTCTTGTTGCCTCCTCTGTGGGCAGTCACGGTCCTTGCCACGTTTGCGCTGGACAAGCAGATGATTGCCAGATTGAAAGTAAGCAGAAAATTCTTCGTACCTACCTGTTCCTTTTATCATAATTTTTCCAAAGGTGTTACTTAAAAAAAAAATATGTTTTTAAAATCCCTTTTTTTCCAATACAACCACAGGCTATTAAGCCAAGTGGGCAATTAGAAAAAAACTACCACAACAACCACCAAAAAAACCCAAACCAACAAAAAAAATCTATAGGAACACAGTTCTTCGGCCAATTTCACAGAATATTTTGATTACAGTATTTAATCCCCTTTACAATCTTTTAGTTAGCTCTAATCATGAAAATCCCTGCATCGCCGCCAAGGATTTTCTAGACAAAAGCATGTCTGGAAGAATGCCATGCAGCACGTCTCCTTAGCTGGCCTGTCTTCCCCCAGTTCTTACAAATCTGCACATAGCTCTTTAATGAAACCAGAAGAACAAGAGTTAGACTGTGCTTTTGGATAATATCCACACAAAAATGCCTCCCCACCACCCTTAACACCATTCTCCAATCTGCAGTTGCTATTTATTACATATTATGTGCTTACTTACATACGTGTTTTAGAGGGAGCACACAACCTGTCCCCGCCATTTCTGAAGGAATCTGACTCCCAGTCCTTCCATTAAGAGAAGAAGGTGGTATCCAGTTAAAGCAAATTGCTAGAGCTACAGAATATTGCCAAAAGTGTGAGTTTGAGCAAAGAATTTATGAGCGCACCAAGTACACAAGCAATTTCTACTGACGCCAGAAAGGCTTCCTGAAGTTTCTAAGGCAACCCGCAGAAAACACCTTGGATCTTCAACAGCCATTCTGTCCACAGTCTGACCCAAAAGGTTGCCTCCAAGAGAGGCTGCCTTGCACACAAGAGTGTAACTAATTTAGCTGCATAATGGAGACAGTTCTGAAGATGCACATGGGCTGAATTAAGGGCTCCACGGGAGCCTTTGGCTCGTTCCTTGCAGAGTTTATTAGTTGCTGCTGCGCACATGGTTAGGTTTGCTGGAAGAAGTCCAGCTCTGAGGCACCTCTCAATTCCTCCTGCTTCTAAAAGTTGCAAGAAAGTGGCTCAAGCGTATTGCCCCCTCTAAGCTCTTGTGGAGAAGGATTCTCCCCTGCAGAGAAGCAGCCAGGCTTTGGGGCGTACCTAGTCAAATAGCTCTTGATTATTGAATTTACCTCCACAATTACCAGTGAGTATCCTAGACTGTAAAGAGAGTAAATACCAACAGATTGTATTATTTGAGAAACAGTATGTGATTGTGTAATTAAGGGCAGGAATTTAATACCACATGCACAAGGGGCAGGGTTAATTTCAGCATTTCCTGACTAACCAAAGGCATGATGGTGTAACCCTAGTGTTCTCCGGATGGCTATCATTTATATGGAGTTCATATACAGGTTTATGAATATTTGGTTAAAATTCACCCATCGTACTCTCTGACACAGTAATTAAAACCACCATGTTAGCTGCAATAAAAATATTTTTGTGATTTGGTAATTATTCCAAACCTCATAGTCCCAGCTCCTCTACCCCCTGCTCTTGTTGTCTTCCTGTTCTATAACGTATAAAGCTAATCTTGATGATGGAAAAATAAATAAGTAGCAGGGAAGGCTGGAAAGCTTCCAATCACAAAAGCTCCTGAAATGGAAGCAACATCCAAACTGGCCCACCACATCTCCTAGGTGGGCACTCCTTTCCTGCCTTTTAGTGAAGCTTTCAGTATTCGTAACAGCTGTGGAATTAAGCACTATGGACGAGAAGAAACCAACAGGCAGTCTTTACTTTTCCCCATCAGTCCCAAACTATTCTGCATTGAGTTACAAAGTGAAAACCAACACACTTGCAGATGGATTTAATTCCAGCTTGGGCCCAATGCCAAAGCAAGTTTCCCCATTGTTAAAACTCCACCCCATCTTTGCCATACCATGCATACAGTCCCATCTTCACTCCGTCTTCCAAACATATGTGCACTCACACACACACACACAAAGAACCAGCCAGTCCTACAATACAGAACCAAACCCATGTCCCCTGCTGCCTTACCTGGGCTCATTCCCTTCCCTGGGATGACTAGTAGGCAAGTTGGATTTGGTCTATAATACAGATTTTTAATATTTGGTAAAATGAAGGCTACACAAAACATACATTTTCATGTCCTACGTATTGTCTTCATAATACACCTTTTTTTAATTTAAAAAAAAAAAAAAAAAAAAAAAAAAAAAGTCATTTTACACAGCCAGGAAAAGGTTTGTTGGAGGAGTCAATTACTCTATTCGAAAATAAAAGGGTTAAAACTTGATTAAAATATTAATGCTGTAATTCAAAGTACAATTTTGGCATAACTTCAGCTAGGGATTTAACTACAGCATTTTGGATTATAGAATCACGCAACAAACATGGATTTCAGCATACAGAAGTACACAGCTTTCAAATGCACACCGAAAAGAGAAACGCGTAACGGAAGCAGTTAAGCTTTCACACGTATGGACTAGCACCAGGTCGCTGCTCATGGCAATTGTCTCCTTGTTTTCTTCCCATGGATGCTGCATGAACAACTGCACTCTATTTTTGTGAAGTGCAGACATGTTTGCCTGCGTTAAAGCTAAGGCAAGTAGTGGAAAACAGGAGAGGAGGTAGATTGAATTACGGTGTTTGAATGTTTGTTTTCTCCTCTACCTTTACCGTTCTCGACAAGCAGAAGCACAAATGATAAAAGATAAATGTATAAAATGTTGATTTGGCCCACTTCATGTTGGGCTTTTGGTTGCAGAAAATTTTTGCCTTTCTTCATTTGCAAAGCCGCAAAAGTGCTGCTAATAGTACAATATGGAGAACCATGTGGCTACTTCCCAAAGAAACAAAAGCGACTAGTTGGGATCAACGCTGGTTTCTTCCTGTATTGAGTTTTGTGTCCTTCACCCTTAAACAAGTAACAGAAGAGATTCCAGAAGTCTGCCTGCACACTTAGGATTGCCATAATGGTAATAATGTATAAAATTGTGTTCCAGTTTACAATTGTCATGAAGTTTCACTAGGATTCCTGCATTCCTTTCAGCAGCCTACAACTAGTCGGAGTGTAAATAAATGGCACGGCCTACCAACAAGAACAACATTCCTGCTAATAAAGCGAAAAGGACACCTACAGGAGCCAGCATAAATGACCAGCCGTAACGTACGTAAACAGCAAAGTCTGGGCAATTCATTTTTTTCATGTTTCTGTAGTTTTCCAGATCAGCCATCGCCTGGACCCAGATGACATACATCACGACTACCAGCGAAAACAAGACACCTGGAAAAGAAACACCAGGTTTTAACAACAGAAGGTGAGACCAAATGCTGGGTGAATTTACTGCAGTATCTAGAAACCCACCAATGCTCGAGACCCCGTCTGCAAAGCACAGTCAATTACTGCTGGACATTTTTTGCCTTTGGTTTCTTCTAACAAGCACTATCTTCATCTTGCTTCTGATTTGCACCGAGAGGCATACTCCCACAGCAAAGGATATATCCAGTTTTGGTAGGCAGACTGAAACGCAGGTGTGTTTCAGGGACAAAATTCAGGCAGGTATTTACTATTTTGAATTCAGGAGCCAAAGGAGGAGAAAGGAGGAGGATGGGACCACCTGGAAAAAAAGACCTACTTTTGCTTCCCAAGCTCTGACACTGTTTCCATTACAGTCTTGTGGATGAAGTATGAAAAGGTGAAACGGGTGGGAAATATTTCTGTTGTCTTCACCTCTCTACATTTGCTTCTTTTTTTCTTTACGAAAAGGCTCTGTTTGGAACATACTACCTTCAGAGTAGTCTACTGAAATATGTTGCAAATTCAGATTTATTTTATTCGAAGTCCTTCACATTAGAAAAGAAGTTCCTGATATAGGAACAAAACCCAACAATAATGAAATAATAGCTATGAAGCAGGCTATTAGTGTTAACCTCAGATTGGATACAACAGTTTCCTGGAATTAATCCATCGCATAATTCACAGCCTTTTCCTAACCACTCCTCTGAAAGGCCTTTGGATTGTTTACACATGATAGTAATAGGAGCACATGTCTTTACAAACGTTGTTAATCTCTGTTACTAGGCACCAGAAGGAGGTATAAGAAGAAAGTGCTTTCCAAAGTATCAGTTGCATTCTTAATATTTCATTTCACTTCAGAGGAATGTGGACACTTGAGAAATGCAAGCCTGCAGCACAGATGCTCCAGCAGAAGATTTGCTGGAAAACTGAGGGCCCAAGTCTGAATTTTTTGCATGCTCCAGCCTGTACCCGCTTGCTCCCTGAGCTCCAGCTGTCACAGCACAGCTACAGCAGCAGGACTATCTATTCCAACATTAAAATATTTGAAAGACACCACCCCATCATGTTTTTATTCCAGGATGTTTAGGTGCCTCATTAAAACAATAAGCCAGTGCACTCTCCTGAGGACACTTACTGCCAAACTTGAGTCTACAGGCTGTGGAGCAGCAGAGTGTAAGTCAAAAGCATCTGTGGTCTTTTCCTCAGCCTCCTAAATACTCACAATGCAACCTTGAACAAATGGGACACTTGTGGCAAAATCCACACACACACTTTTTAAGCATCTATGGACAGACTTCCAGATCCTTCTGTCCTGGTAACCTTTCGTGGTTACCTTTCCCCATCCCCACCCTGAGACGCTGCCTCACCACCTCATTCTCCTGTACTTCCTACCCACTTACCAGGAATCAACTCTTGCCATCATTCTCTCATTTGCTTCATGCAAAATCAGACAGGTTAGCTGCAGCAGTTTAAATTGGTGATCTGGTGACAGTCTTGTTGGTGCTTTACAGTCAAAATGTAATAACTTTACATTTCTGGACATCCTGAACATCTGGCAGGTGAGAGCTGACAACTCAGTGCTTGTGAACACTACCTTTCAAAGCCCACCAAAAAACGAGCAGAAGTAGTTAACCTGAGGCATAATCAAAACATGACTGAAAATCTCAAAGGATCTGTGATTTTTATGAGGCTGAAAGAAAGTAGAAACATTAAATAAAAAAAAAAAAAAAAAAAAAAAAAAAAAAAAAAAAGGAGGCAGACACATTTCCTGCTATGAAATATTCTTCCAGGATTATATTTTTTGCTAGGGTCAAATTCCTAACAGAGTTTGAAAAAAAACCAAACCAACATTCAACTCTAAAAGGCATAAATTCAATTCTGAAAGTATTTCACCTAAGTAAAACTCAATTTTGATGGAATTTAGTACTGTGCTTGTATTAAACATAAAACCAGTGAAACAATCACAGAGAAGGATCACCTTAGGGCCAGACATAAAGAATGTGAAATTAAATTGAAGACTTTCCAAATATAAGTCAAATCAAGAAGAAGATTCCTATAAGAGAACAGCTAATGATAACAGATAATGTAGGCAACAGAGGAAAATTAGAACCAAGCAGATCTAGTAACTTTTGATGTAAAAAGTAAAAATATTCAGGGCCAAATTCGTAAATGGAGTGATATTACATTTATTGCTAGGTGCTCAAGGGTTTTTGAAGGTTTCAAAACTTCGATCAAAAAAAAAAAAAAAATGTATACAGCCCCAAAATTTGGAAAGATACATTAATAATATGGTAAAATCCATATGAACATTGAAATTTACCTCTTCAGATGGCTGTGCCTGTGCATTTTCAAATGTCCATAGTCTTTTGTTCTCTACATTGGGGCAAACTTAGTCCAAACCAATGATAATTACAAAAACTACTGATGAATATTCCCTTCCTATAGCAGCAGGTAACTATACACAGGTCTTGCACATCTGGAATGACCTCTGGCACCCCAGAGAGGTACAAAACCAAGTAGCCCAGTTAGTCAGAAACATCTGCCATTAAACCAAGACTCGCTCAGAGGTTCTTTAATCTCAAAAGGGGCACCCCTCGCTCTTTGGGCAGTCTGAAGATGGTTAAATTAGGTGATTAAATTAGAGCCAACACCATGTAGGTGCCAAGCAGCAAGGCACTGCTGCCAGTGGTAAAACAACTTCAGGGAAGTGAAAATCCATCGGGTGATTTCACAGCAAGCTGTTAATACCTGTGTGTGGCAAATTGTTGGGTATGGAAATTTGCTGAAGAAATGTATGTCAAGCAGAGATAAATGTCCTTCTTTAAAAAGAGAAGGAAAAGAAAGGGAGAATATGTAAGCCCTCTTAGTTAATTAAGGCACTAAAGGAGTATTTAAGGGTTCTCACTATCTGCTAATGGAGGCTAATTAGTAGGTGTATTGCTCAGTGTGTTCAAGAAATGTCTTGAACAGTAGAATCAGGCTAAGTAAAAACTGACCATGTCCCGTGGCCTCCAACAGCATTTGATTCATTAGCGCTCCTTTTGTCTAATTTTTACAGAGTTCTGATTCCACGGGAGTTAAGCACTTAAAGAATTTACTGAGTATATATTTATCCTGGGAAATCTGTTCCTGCACTCTTGCACTATCTGTTGTGCATGTCGTGAACTCTCACAGCCAAATTCCAAGGCAAAATTACCGAGACTGAAAAAAAAGAACCGAAAAAAAAGCCTCCTCAGTTTCGTGAAGGAAATATTTTTAGGAACAATATGTTCTCTGATGTATTTCTACATTTTCAGCTTTTAGACCTTTTGCATAGTGTGTGGCTGTCCATTTGCCCTTGCCTTTTTAGTGAATATAAAATAAAACAGCAGTTGCATGAATCAGGAATTGTGGGGGAAATTATTCCTAGAACATGAAATATGTCTGAGAGAGATTAAGACAAATAAATACTTCCCTCCTCCTCCTCCTTCTTTCATTTTTTCCATTTTGCATTTTTTTCTAACAACACACGAGTTTGATACACCGCTCTGTGCAGTGTGATAAGCCGTGGACTTCTCTGAGGTCACTCTTTTCTGTCTTTTGCATTTATTCTTTTGAATTTCTTTCAAACAAATACTTGTGCACATTGCAGAGGAGAAAGAATACAGAACCTTTAGAAATGTCTCTGAATTCAAGAAGCAGTTTGCTGGCCTTTAGTACTTATTCTTCCCACGTAGAAATGCCTTTCACTTGTCAATGGTGAATGGCTGTTTATGGCATGAATCTTTTACTATGCAGACACGGAGACAACAGGTGCTGGAAAGAATGATTTGAGATTTTTACTTGTGCCTAGAAGTTTAGAACTCTTTATCTCACTTGAGGAAAACTTGTATGTGTGTGCATATATATATATTTTTTATTTTATTTTTTTCAATTGCATTTTTCTGTTCTTGTCCTTATTACAGATTCTACCACCTACCCTGGCCTCTCGTGACCTTTATTTAAAAAGTACGGTTGACATTCCACTCTGAAGTACGTGCAGAGGATCCCCCTTAAGTGTTATGGGAGTTGGCACATATCTCTGAAGACAGATTTTTGTCCTCATCTACGAGCTAGAATTAAAATATCAGGCTTTTTCACTCTGTTGGCAGGAAGCAGAAGTCATACTTGTACTTTTAATCTTGTTCCTTCTCAAGGGTGCGACACTGTAATACTCTGTGCACATCCTGGGGGACTGCTTGTTTGACATCAGTACAAGAGGACACTTTTCACCACCACCCAGGCAGGACTAGGTCCAAGGTGATTATGGACTTTACTGAAGGCTCCCCTAAGTGATTGATTTATGGCAGCTTTCCTTTTTTCCCCTACAACCTTTGAAGCAACTACAAGACTTCTTACAGTTTGCACTACTGTAGCTACTCTTGGTCCATCCTCTGATATTGTAGACGTGGAGGTGAGGCTGTGAAGACAGTGCTCAAGTCACTGACTCTAGTATCATTGATCTCACACACACTTCTTCACCACAGGTGTAGCATCTGTAGTTTCACCTGCAGCTTCAGGTTGTTAATATGGTTACAGAGCTTAAAAGGGAAAGCTGGTAGCCTGAGAGCAAAAAACCACTTTTCTTTTAAATGCTTTTGTGGGTGATCTGAGCTGTTGGATAGGATAATGATATTTACAATAAATGCCTTCACCAAGCAGCCTTCATCTACTGGTGAGACTGAGAGTAGACACAGAAGAGCTTGGTGAGGAATCACGTGCCCCTATCCAACCCAAAATATCTTGTGCAAGCTGAATGGCTCCAGGGTTCTATGTTCTGCTACCACCACTACCTTTTGGCAAATCATAGCAGGATTTTGCTAAATATCTTTACTTTTCAACAACAACAAAGGTAATAGTAAAAATAACACAGCTCTTCTCTGAAGCCCTGATTGAGAACAGTCCTGTTGAAAGATACTACACATACACAGAGGAAAAAGTCAGGATTTTCCCTGAAGAACATCTGCTCTATAGGGTCAAAGGCTGAGAGTGGCAAAGAGACAGGCCTTAAGGTCACACACTGGGTTAATAAAGTTCACTTAACTTCACACACCTAAAAAAATAGTTTCTCTAGATTCCCTTGGTACAAGAAAGAGAGTTGTAGGGTTCCTGCTCAGCACATCCATCTGATCCAGCTAGGCCCCTCTTTCAGGGTGAAACAAATCCCTAGCTGAGGGAATCTCTTACATGCCTACACTTTTTTGTGCCAGTGAATGATATTGCCTCTCCCAGGCCTCTGAGGGAAGCCAGGGGTGACTTGCACAGACTTGAGGATCTAACTTTCCCCTGCCTAAATGAAGGCAGATGAACTGACACAGAGCGGAGAGCACACACATTGCTTCACACCTCTGCCCGTCAGTTCCTGGTGTCTTTTAAGTGCCCTCTTCCTCTCTGCTACTTTCTAGTGACAGTTGAGGTTTCTTCACAGATTACAAATGCAGAAAAAGAAGAGGACTCGCATGGGCTTTTACCCTGCATATTAGTGACAAAAAGCATTGAAATATCTTAGGACTTCCATCAGACTATGAATATTTTTTGTGTGTCTTAAAAGCATGGAGGAGTAATTCTCAAGAGATCAAATGCAAGTATGCAGGATTTTTTTTCAGAAAAAATATTGTAAAATACTTCCCTCACTTCACAGAGGGTGCTTTAAAAGGGACTAATGATCACTAGCTGCATATGAAGAGCTGTGAGGTGAATTGGGTAAGCAAGGTCAGCAGGTCAGTAACAGAAGCAGAAAGAGAGCCCAGGCCTTTTGGTCCTGACATGAGTGGCGCTACCCTACAACACAAGACTGCCCTCACAGGGCTGCCTCTCACCAGGCTTTAGAGAAAGGAGAACAGTGATTGAGCACCTGCTATCATTTACATCCTACACAACTGCGTCTCACACACCAGTGTGACATCTTCCCAGGCTTCCCAAGCTTAACAAAACAGCGTCCCAGGGAGGTGCCCTTATCAGCTGAATCCTGTGAAGGTGCATCCTCCATAATATGTGTGGGTTACGAGAAAGGAGGGAATTCAATTATTTGCTGTCTTTCATTCACAGAACTTTGGAGCCCCCACCTACTCATGTGACAACTATTTTGTGTAGTCCAGTCACATCCAAAACATTTCTCCTGCATTGGTCATGTGATGTGCTCTGTCTTCCAGCTTGTTTAGACTCCATCATAATAATCTTTTGTGTCACTGATAAAAAAACTCTCTCTTCAGCTAAAGCCCTTGAGAATCTTATAAGGCAGCATCCTTAAATATGCATTCTTTTTCCTGCTAAAACAGTAGATTGAAATTACAATGTAATTCCATGATTTGTCCTGGAATTTTTTATCTTATTCCAAAAGTTGCTTTTAGAATAGTTTCATGACTAAATAACCATGGAAAGAATTGTCTCCAAGGCAGGTGCTCCACAAGCCAAAGGATAGAAGCAGACGCTTTTTCTTCCTTTTAACTGTGATTAATATAACTTTCAGTCAACCGAAATGGAAGAAATACCTCATCCTTTCTACTTTTTCTTTGACTGAGCAAACAGTATACCCACCAGCAATGATGAAAAAGCCTCCTCCTGCTTTGTACAGAATGTGGCTGGCAAAAGGAGCTGCACAGATGATGAAGAAACTAGCCATCACAATAGTGAGCACTCCCAGGAGCATAAGCACTGTCCAGAAACCTCGATAAACTGCAGAAAGCAAAGAAGGAAAAAAAGAATATAATACTTTTTAGAACTTAAACCGGGGACATATTTGGCTAACAAAGATTTTCCTTTTCCCCTTCTCTTTTCACTTGTCTTACTAACAAATGAAACATTCCTTCTATTGTGTGTATACGTTATATATCATGTGGACCAAACCAGGTGTGAACGCCAGCCCTTATCCGATGATGATGGAAAATAGGTTGTAAGTTACTGTGAATGAAATCTGGCTGCTTAACATTTAGCAGTGACTTGTAAGACAGCAACTTGATCAAATTTATGCTTTTTAGAAAATGGTACTGCATAGCTGTAGCAATGACTCTCTGGGATAAAGGATTGAACTGACAGAATACAATTGTTTTACCAAAATTGTCTGGGAGAAGCAGAGAGCTGCAACATCTTGATGTTCTTAGTGCTCAGACCACATCACCAATAGTAATCTGTAAGTTCTCTACAATTTACAAGTGGATAATTCTCCTTACATATCGTTATATTCAATAGGTGGAGGAAGGAGAAACTAAAAAAATGTAAATTAGGTTTCTGAAAAATAGTTAAGTATTTTAAACGAGCCTATTCCTGCTCTAAAGCTCTTTGTATTTTATTAAATTTAAAATGTGATGTTTCAGAAGCCCCTGTTACACAGTGCCAAGCGGTGCTGAATTAATGGATGCAGCTGGTGATAAATGAGCCGAGAGTTTTGTGACATACTCTGGCCAAAAGAGTCTTTCTAACAATTATTTTTTTAGCTGGTTAATTGCACATTCATTTAACAAAGTCATCATTTTACAAATGCTACAAGAGTGACATAAATTTCTCCCATGCATTTAAAAATTGGTACATTAACACAACCCATTAGTAAAATTATGAGTTGCAAAGATCTCCATCGTCAGATCTGAAAATCTTGAAGCATTGACAATTCAGTCAGTGAAAAACATTTCCACCCAACTGAGGGGAAGCACATAAGCCAGCTGGCAAGTCAGGAAAAGTGAGTCACAAAAGAAACTGCCACTTATCATTTGACAGCACCTACTTACTGTTATGGCAAAACACAACCAAGCAACTATTATATTGGTTCATATCCTGAAAGTTTCAAATTCACACAGCTTGTTAGAGCCAGCTACTCTGGAATAATTTGGGTTTGCTCTCATTTGAAATCTGAAGGTGCACCAAACACGCTCAGCTCGTGCTTCCCACTAACATGTTCGAAAAATCTAGTTTTTAACTTGACCAGCTTAACTGATGTTTAAAGTGTACACCATCTTGCTTCTATCAGCCTTGTAAATGTATTAGCTGGATCACATTCACCACCACATTAGCCACATTTTTTAAATAACATCCTTTTTAATCCAGTCAAACATTTGGAGACATAATTTTCTATCACACTGATCAGCAGATTTGGGCATAGGAAGAATGAATGTGTCTGAAAGTAGCTGGTAGAAGGGTTAAAATTGTGGTTTGGTTCATATCCAACACAAGTATGCTTTCCACATAAACAAAGTGGAAATAGTGGGCAAGAAATAAAGCTGTGGCGCAGCAAAGCAGTTAAGTGTGTGTTCTGCTTGAAGTACTCTGTCTCTTACGGGATTTAGGCACCTATTTAAAGTTAAACACATAGTTAAATGATTCACTCAATGCAAATGGGCAGTGAATGGAGACCTAGAAAGGTAAATCTCTCAAGTCTTTCAGTCTTGGGTCTCTGAAGCAATTTCATATTATTTTACTCATGGGGCTACTTTGCTAAGCTTCATCGCAGTCCCCAAGTCCATGGGACATTACTTCCTCATTTAAAACCTAATACCGCTAAATCAGTCTATAACCACCCAACTCTTTTACATGGATGGCCCAAGGTACTTCAAAGTCATGCTACATAATAGGACACAAGGCCAAAATGGACCTTGAAAAAGCTTCCTTCAATACCATTATGGTCAGTCACCTAAGTCATAACAGCACTGTTTCTATTTCCTGAATGGATGAGGGCACAAGATTCTCCAGCACTACAAAATCGGTATCCAATTTCATTATCTGCTCTTCATAAAGGAAGCTCTGAGGTCTGTTTTAGTGAAATTTTACCAGAAAAGCTTGATTGGTTCAAATGTTCTGGAAATGGGACACAAAAGGAGTACAAATGTAACTGATGAAAACTTGTTCAGATCTCCTTGTACCTATACAAAAGAAAAGCTCTTCCTCTTCTCCAATAGCATAACTATTTTATGCATGGCATGTGAAATACTGATCTGATTTAGCTACCGCTAAAAATAACCTTCCATTCTATTTCTCTAGAAATAATTATTTTCTCTAGAGAATCATGGATAAATTCTGATGATCCTAATACTTGTTTAACCAGCTAACTCCATCATAAAACATCAATTAGAAAATAGAGTATAGTTGACAGCAAAAAAAAAGCTGCAATGCTCCCAAAACTGCAACTTTTCAAGCAAAAGACTACCCCCTTTAATTCGCAAGACAGTAAGTCACTCAGATCACTTGTGGCACTGGTCTGAGGAAACACCCTAAGAGCATTAGACTTCTTCTTTAGTTAAGGAAGTTAAAAACCAACCATTATTTTTCTGTAAAGAGAGCTTTACTTATTTCACACTCAGAGCATTTTTGCTCAGACCACATTTCCCATCCCCTCTGCCTAGACGGGCAAAATCAGTTCCTAGAGGGATAATCATTTAAATTAACAATGACACACTTCTGCTGTCATTTAATTTAGCTGGCATCTAGAGATGAACGCAAAAGAGATGGCTGAAATGAAACCTTCCTCAGAATGAACTTACTCTTCAAATCAGACTTTGCTGCTCTGAGACTGAGGTTAACCATGACAGGCAAATGCAACAGAAGATGATGCTTTGAATTGTTCTTCTTCATATCCCACGAAAAGGGCTGACACTGTGACCCCAGCAGCCTGTTTCAGAAAAAAATGGCTCAGTGTACCTACACAAAGTGTTAGCAGACGTTTGCACCATTTCAGGTCTCACTGAGGCAGTTATCAGATAGCCCATCTTCTAGTTCAGATGACCAGGAGCACCCTTGCCTCTGCCAGGTAGTTTACAGGTGTGTTTAACTATATCACATACATGCATTATTCGAGGTATTTCCTACAACAGAAGAAACAAAGTACAAACGCCACCACAGACTCTGAGGTAAACTTATCTGCAGTGTTAATCTCAGATACCATTGCTCTGTGTTGCAAGAGTGCTCAACAGAAGGTTCTGTAACTTGTCTTGGTAAGCTGCCCCTTTGTCGGGTACATTTGCCTTGGCAGTGACAGGCAGGCCTAAAAATAAAATAGTACTTAGAGGAAAACAGGAGTACACACAGTATGCTTGTGTTTGAGCTCTGCACCATTTGGCCTGCATACTACAGGAAGTTATAGCTGCAGTATACTCCTCCAAACTTGCATGACTTGTAGTTTTCCCTTTGCTTTTCTCCTTACAGATTCTAATATATGTCCCTCTGGAAACTTCTGCATCATTTGAAAACTAGAATCACAGAATCACAGAATGGTTTGGGTTGGAAGGGACCTTAAAGATCATGTAGTTCCAACCTTCCTGTCCCGGCAGGGACACCTCCCACTAGACCAAGCTCCTCAAGGCCCCATCCAACCTGGATTTGAATACATCCAGTGACAGAGTATCCACAACTTCCCTGGTCAACCTGTTCCAGTGTCGCACCACCCTCAGAGTGAAGAATTTCCTTCTTATTTCCAACCTAAATCTACTTTCTTTCAGTTTCAAATCATTACCCCTCATCCCATCACTACAGGACTCTGTAAAAAGTCCCTCCCCAGCCTTCCTGTAGCCCCCTTCAGATACTGGAAGGCTGCAATAGCCTGGAGTCTCCCTGGAGCCTTCTCTTCTCCAGGCTGAACAATCCCAACTTTCTCAGCCTGTCCTCATAGGAGCGATGCTCCAGCCCCCTGATCATTTTTGTGGCTCTTCTCTGGGCCCATTCCAGCAGATCCATATCCTCCTTCTGTTGTACCAGAAAAAGTATCTGGTATCGAGAAAGGGACTAAATTATCAAAAGCCCCCTTTCCTAGTATTGTAGATCCCAGCATTGATTATAAACAGAAGCCACAGATTTGTATTTTAAGCTGTTTCTGGTGCATGATATGAAAGAGAAGCCATAATATATTTGAGAAAATTACACAGCTGTGTCACCTACAACACACAGTTGTTGTGTGGAAGCCATGCAGACCTCTGAAGCTCCATAATTCAGGAACAGGTTATTCAGGAACATGTTAGCTAATGACACAATGCGACACCGATCTACTATTGGGAGATGTTAACATCAACCTCATGAAACCATAACATGTATTTTATTGCTCTTGCTGACTTCCATTGTTTTAAAATCTCAGCCATCAGCCCACACATTTTCAATGGCCTATCAAAAAAATCCCACAGCCACTTAATGTTGAATTTAATATCGATAGGAATTATTAAGCACTACAAAGCTGGAAAACTATTTGAAGCCTGTGTGAGTACAGTGCTGCATAACCATTACCGTTAGATGACCTTTAAAGGTCCCTTCCAACACAAACCATTCTACGATTCTACTAAGGATAGGCAGAATGACTTGGAAAAGTTGCCTTGAATTTTCACCCACTACTTTACATCCTCAGGTGAACCTTTCCTATGATTTGTCTATGGATTGTATTTTAGAGCATGCATTTTTTACCTCTCTGTTTAATGTAAAAGATCTAAAAATGCTTTTGATAAGACTATTGCCACCCACAAGATAAAACACAGGAAAAGGTGTAGTGCCTGAATTATTCTAAGTCAGGAGTATCTCCTCTGCAAATAAACAACTGTAGATGAGATCACAGATCGCAGCAGTGCAGGACACACAGCTGGAAACACAGTAAACCTTGCAAGACTTTTCTCAGTTTCACTCAGTACCCTTTACTATCCCTTAGTAGTAATACTATTTTTTTTTTTAATAACCTTAACTGTAAAATAAATACAATATTCACATTATGAATACATTGCTTTTTTAAATACCTCTTTGCTTTATCACTGCTTGGCGGCCGGGGAGTTCTCCTTTAGTAAATGTATAGTATTACAATTTCTCATGGGCAATTATGTGACTGTACTACATAACAACATTTTTTTCCCCCTAGAAACAGATTACTGCTAATAATTCACTGTACATTTTTTATTTTCAGATTTCATCGCTGATATTTTGAAGATTACTTGAGGTTAATTTCACCGTACCAATAAATCTGATCACAACATTTTAGACTTAACAGTTGCTGAACCACAATTTCACTTCAGTCCTATAAACATTGTGTATTCTACATTATATTAGGCAGTACTTCAAATGCTGGCAATGTGCCCAGTACTGGACAAAATAAGATACTAATAGTGAGAGGAAAAAAAAAAAAGTATTAGCAGCTACAAATCAGAGTATTAAACTAACGTGTCAGTGCAGCCTCATTAAATGGCTTCCAATTTAGCTGCAGAAGGTGCTGGGGCAATTTACAACAGCTAAGGAATTATTGTTTATTTCCAAATAAAAAATTCAAAAATAAAATTAATGAATAAATGCTAGATTTTGCACTTCTTTTTCTTAGGAATAATCTCACTACAGAGAGTAGGACTATTTGTACAAGTAAGGACTTCGTACATTGTTCAAAAACAGGCCTAGTATTGTCCTGTAATCGTTGAATGTCAGTGTTAAGTAATCTAATGACATGATACCATGCATTAATCTAGCTAGCAATGAATTATTACTGAAGTACTTCAGAGTAGCCTGGTAGGATAACCAATCTAATTATGACTATACAAATGTATGTTTATTTTAGAATGCAGAGGTCACCACTCTGGCACTTTTACTGTATGGACTAATTTAATTTTTCTTTATTCCTAGGTCATAGAGTGTTGCACATAAGTTTGTGAATCATCATATAAATAAATCTGCTGGCAACACAATGAGGTGCTGTCTAAGTTTACTTAAGAGCTGCACACAATAATAGCTGTTACTAGAAACCACTCTACCATCACAGCAAGCCACTAGAGTCAGGCTTCCCCTGAGATCATTTAGATGCCGTTTCAGATTAAGATAAATGACGTGGCCTCCAAATTTCTGTAAGCACGTTAACCATAAATGATGGTTAGCATGGCTGTGGACCACACCTTACGCTGCAGGTAGGTGAAGTCCTCCCCACTCTGCCCAAGATATTTAACAAAACCAGTGACTGAACAAAAACATTACAACTGTGATTAAAATATACAACAAGTTGTAATTTCAAAGCAGTACTAGCTGACCCTTTGAAGCTGATCATGAATCTGACAGGAATGATGAAAGAAATCTAAGGCATTAAAAGATGCATTCGGATCTCCAGTATATGCATTACTGTAGGCTTTTCTGTCTTTGCTTTTGCATCTGAGACTATAATTCTTGAAACCAAGAGCTCACAGTTTAGGTTTGTACAGCAGGATGAACCAAGCCTTTGATCTAAAGCTTTGTAAGGTGTACTATAACACTGAACTTCAAGGTTCTTGGTATTCTGAGTTTTTTGGGAACTACCATGCAAACATCATAAAACCAACATAGACACAGATGCAAATAAGCTAAGTGGGGATAGATTGAGCCTCTTCTGAATTCTAGCCCAGAAAACCTCTGAGCCAAATTCCTACTGAAAAGCCACTAAAGCCACAGGAGTTATGTCCACAGAGAACTTGGTCCAGACACTGCACCCAAAAATCATCAAAGATTTTATGGTCCTCAGGAAACTTATCTTTGCCTGAGCCCATCTAACTGGATGGTAACAGGGCACTCCACCAACAAACTACACTTGTGTTTCCACAATGGGCTGCAGTTAAATCCAAATTGCCCTGATGAGGTCTTAAAGTCTCTTAAGCCAAACAATCTGTAAAAGAAGTCACGTGCCTTTGCTTGCTCAGAAATTAACGGTTCTGCTAACAGAAAAGTGTTGTACATACTCTAATGAAGTTTAAAGATTTTAAAGATTTTTGTTCAGATGTTTGTTTTTCTATGAAAGAGCAAACTAAGTATTTTTCAGATGACAGAATATTTCTTCTTCTCCACTCCTAATTAGAATAGGACTTGAAGGACTCACTAAAACCAGTGATAAACCCACGTAGGAGATTTCTTTATTTTTTCCCAAAAGTGATAATGTGGAGAACGCTGTGAGCTATGAAAATGGTAATATTGCATCAGGAAACAGTAACAGAAAGAAAAAAAGGGACAATAATCTCAATCTTTTGGTAGTCCCCATTTGTTGTCTGTTTAGATGATGCAAGGGATTAGATGGAGCCACCTGGATATACAAACAGCTGATGAAATCTTGTCCTTCATGGGATCAAATGGAGGGCTTTTGCCACTGGCTGTTACAGAGAAACATTTCCTCCACTGTGAATCAAGAAGAGGATAACCTTCTAGCATTTCCTAATTTAGCAACTGCAGTTGCAGCGAGGTTTTAAAAACTCGTTTGCCCAATATCATGGGCGGGACTGTCAAACTAGACTAAAGGAGAAACAAGCATTGAACTAACAGAAGAGATGATGAAATAACCTTCTTCATAAAAAGTTCTGAAAGATTCTTGATCAAGCATAGCTGGTCCAGTAAATAACTCAGCTTGGATGCTGAAAATGAATCGGAGGCATGAAAAAACCCAAACCTCTTCAGTTTTAATGAGCTGGAAAGCAATCCAACTGTATCTATTTATATAGCAGGAGTGGCTCTGAATATACCCTACCTGGGCCAACATCTATAGTACAGTCCTGTCTATTTTTAATCTCCTAATATGAAATAGAGATAGGAAAATTATATTTGAGCAGCGGTACTTTTGGCAAACATTAACTGAAATTAATTAAACTTTTGATGATATTCCTTCTCCTGTCCTTATTCTTTGTTTGTCCATTTCTGTGTAATCAGGCAATATAATTTGAGGATCCTTTGTGAATGTCTGAGTGAATGGTGGAATACAAACTCCGTCTAGATCACCAGGAGCTGATGACTTACTTTCCAATGGAAAGCTAAACTGTTCTAGATGTGCTGTGAAGTTACAGACTAGATCTCTGAATGGTGAAGTCTGAATTCTTCCTGGACCAATAGTTTATACTTTCAAAAGATTAACAGAACCATTGTTATTCTAACTTACTTTTCTTTTCATTCCTGCAGCACAAAAATTGGATTCTGAAGACACTTCAAAGTTAGCAAAGGCATAATTACAGCTTCAGGACACGAAGGGATGACAAGTCACTGAGTCAGTGAGCCAGAGACATGCAGCATCCACACATCATGGGTCATTTAAAAAGTCACATGAAATAGGTATCAGAAATTATTTACTTCAAATATGTTTGCATAAAGCCCTTGATCTGATGAAACGTGACCAGTATTTTTAAGCAGTTTTTAAAAGTTGAGAAAACAGAGCTTTCCAGGCATTATCCAAACATAAGGGATTCTATGATTTCAATTATTTATCACATACCTTATACAGATATATATATATGGTACAGCACTAGAGGTTCTGGGTGTTAACATCTCAGTTTAACATCGTAAGTATTTTGAATTATTATAGAAAATACATATATATAAAAAGAGCTTAGTTCACAAACCAAAACTGTCCATTGCAACAATCTTAGGCTGCATTATTCATGTACAGCAAACACTGGTGAGAGGAATTTCAGTACCTTCAGCTACCTATAGTGGCAATGGAGAGAAGCTGGCACATTCAGCAGTCAGTGCAATATATCTGAGCTAGTTGAATAAACTTAGACAATATCAAGGCCCCTCTCCTCCTTCCTCATAAAATAAAAATGCAATATATTTCCATATGTGTTTATTTATTTAACAAAAAAAACAACAAAAACAAAACCAACAAAGCAGTTTTATTGGACTACATGACAAGAAGTACTTGTTTAATGCATTCAGCCCAAGGAAGATAGTTTCTATGTTGGAGGAGAAAAATCACTAAAAGGAAACGTATCTTTTTTAAGAAATGACTTCCATTCTACTACCATGCATAAAGCTAAGCAGTCATTTAAGTGTTTTGCTAAATAGTTGTTGTAAAATTATGAGAAGTATGAAACACCAAAACTCTATTAATTAAACTGTGTGAAGCGATAAGGCTGTTTTATACTGAAGCATCCAAATTGTCTTCTTGAAACTATAGGCACTGTAGCCATTTTCAGCAAAAAAAATTACTTACTGATTGCCGAGTCATAGGAGGTTGAGTTGTGTTCATCTCGGATAAGAGGAAATGGTGACAGGTAAGCATGTGTACAATTCTTAGAAGGTGACTGGTTAGCTAAAAGCGAAAGACAGCTAAAGATTAATACATTCCTGCCTTAACAATAAAATATTTCAAGTCTGTTTTTCAAATGGGCAAACTGAGTTTCGTAGGTCAAGATTCCAGGTTCTCTTCCCAGGCAATAGCTTAGAGTGGATTCGGTTTGGTAAGAGATACCAGCCTTGTTATCCAGCCAAGGATATTCCTTAAAGGGCAACACAAATTTGTACTACGGGAACAGTAAAGCAGCCTTGCTGAAGGCACGCTGCAGTTTATAAGCAATCCATATGTAGGCTTTTGTATGCAATACATACGTATTCTTTTATACACACATGTACCTTTCTCTTGAGAGGGTTAATTATGTCCATCTCATTATTGCATGTGTACCCCCGCCAAAAAAAAAAAAAAGAAAAGAAAAACTCCAGGAAATTACTTTTTCTCCTGTGAGAGAATAATGAAAAATATCAAGCATCTTCAGAAAGTTTATGGTCTCAACAAATATTAGTTTAGTCTATGGAATCAATATCCCCAGAGAAGGGTAATTTCACCCTTTATATTAAATGCTTATAAAAATATCACCTTCTTCCTTTCGAAAGATAAAGGCTGACTATAGCTTAAACCACATTTAAATTTGATTCCTCACCGTAGAATTCTCCAGATAAATAACAAGGGGAAATTAACTACAGTGAATACTACACTTGCCACCTAAACCCAAGCAACATATTTAGCAAAATCTGGGTTATTGAAGTCAAATTTGTATGTTGGCACTTGCTTGACACAAGGACTGTGGAAATTTTGCAATAAGGAGATGGAGCTCTGTACCTCAGAGGTAGAGTCAAAGACAGGAAAAGAAGTTTTGCTCGACCTCTTCTTCATGGGAGATTTTGGTTGTGAAATATTATCTGATCTTCCAGAATCTTGGCATGTAGTGAAAGAAAGCAAAGGGTCATCTGTGAATTTAGGAGAGGAATTCCACTGGAGATGATGCATCACACACCATTTTCACAGCGGAATTGCCCATGCTGTCCTTAATCCATTTGTAGAACCGGCTGGAGAAGCTCTCCAAGCAAAAAATCGTGGACCATCCTAATCACTAATCTCTTCTTCTCTATGTTACAGATATAAACAGTCAGCTTAACAGTAAGTGGCAAGAAACTGTTGTGATAAGAATGGACTCTTGCCCGTTGAGCACTGGAACAGGCTGCCCAGAGTGGTGGTGGACTCTCTGTCTCTGGAGACATTAAAAACCTGCATGGACACTATCCTGTGTCACCTGCTCTAGGTGAATCTGCTCTGATGGAAGGGTTGGACTCAATGATCTCCAGAGGTGTCTTCCAACCCCTACCATTCTGTGATTCCATGGTTCTCTGATTCAGATTTTTAGGGCAGCCATAACGCTCAAGGTGTATGTTGAGAATTAAACATGTACCATATTGTCCTGGGGTTTCCTTTAGTACAGATTACAAAAGTGTTTGTCAATAATAATTTATTTTAGGCTAGCTGAAGAACCTGATCATCAAAGAAGCTGTACGAAATCCAGTGATTCATAAGATAGAAAAAAAAAAAACTGACAGCAATTTTGAGAACAAACTACTGTAAATAATGTAAAAGGAAAAAGTTACTTACTATACCAGAAATTCCACATGCTGGCATTATTCTCTCCTACATTTCCACTAAACCAGCACCTCCAGAAGAAACCTTCATGATGGAAAGTGGCCTCTTCTCCCTATGGGGAAAAAAAAGAAAAGGAAAAAAAAAAAAACAAACCAACCATTATTTTACAATTTTTAAATGGCTGAGAGAATCAAGTTCAATTGACACTAGATGTTGAGGTAAAACCCACCACCATCACGATGAAACACAACCTGCCTGAATACAGGTTATCTATAGCATATCTAAACAGTTATACTTCATTTGAAAGAACGTCGTATTGCAGAAGTAGAATCACAAAAGACAAATTCATTTCAAAGTTGATTACAACGGGTTACAAGAGGTTTTGAAGCAGGCTCCCAAGCCTCCAGAAGGTCAAAATGAGTATATTCAAAAGTTCCTACAGAAGTAATTTTTTACAAAATAAACACATCCAAGAAACCTATATATATAATTCTCATTATGAATAAAAATGTCCATACTCACCCCAGCATCTTCAGGTGCTTTTGAACACCTTCCTATTTCTGTAGCAAGAAGCCAATAATCAGTTCCAAATGCCACCAAAAAAAGCAAAACCCCCAGAGCTGCAAAGAAGCCTCCAAAAAATNTTTCTCCATTTTGATACGGAATTTCTCCATTTTGAAGGACAAAATACTCACATAGCTTCAGTGTTTACGGAAAATTTAAAAAAAAAAAAAAAAAAAAAGAAGCTTAATTACTTAAGAAGAAGCAGTAAAATAAATAAAATTATTGGAAAAAAAGGACTAAAAAGCTGTTTGGAGAATACAGCTCATATCTGAAGAAGTTTCTCTTCTCTTGACTCTCTGCCTGTGCCCTTCTTCCCAATGCCCTGCGAGTCGACTTGTGTCGCCTAATTTGTGTTCCATGTGGCTGACTCAAGCCTGACAGATGAAAAGGGCCTTCTATTTTAGGACACTGATGGCAGAGCTTCGTTCTGTTTCTCTGTCTGGGCGAGGCCAGGCAGAAATAGCTGACCTTCCCCTAACTAATCAGGGATTGACGTGAAATATTATTGCAGCTGGTGCATCAAGAGCAGTGAAGATGGAGATGGAGTGGCACCGGCTCTGTCCGTCCACATCAACGGCGTTATGGCGAACGCAGTAGCAGCAAGGACTTCCGAAGTTCAGGGTTGGTGGTGGATGTTTCCTTGCCTTCTGGCAAGGAAGGAAACACTTTGGAAGTTACTATAAGTCACGTTACTAAATGAAAGCTGAGATTTTTTCATGAAATTTTATGGTAGCCAAATTGCTGAGAGGCCTTTGAAAAATCCAAACCTTTATTATAAATACAGTTGGCTTTAAAAACGTATCTTACTCTTAAAGTGATAGCTTTAACAGCACTAAAATAATCATTTAACTGCTTTATTTATTCAGATGCATCTTATTTGCATAAATTATGCAACTAAATAATGTATGCCGTCAAAAATTCCTCCCAGTACTTGATAAAATTACTTCAACCTTGCAGTTTCAAGACTCAACTTGACAGAGTGCTGGAACATCTCACTTAAACCAATTTTATTTTATCTTTTTATTTTATTTTATTTTATTTTATTTTATTTTATTTTATTTTATTTTATTTTATTTTATTTTATTTTATTTTTATTTGAAAGGTTGGACCAGATGATCCTGGAGGTCCCTTCCAACCTGGCATTCTACGATTCCATGATTCTGTGAGACTTTCCCATACATGTGCTTTGGCCATTTTGGAAGGTGATGAGGTAACACATTTAAACTCCAAGGACTCGCTGCACAAGAAAAAGATTCTTTTAACAACTTCTTTTTACACCAAGCAGGCCTTCCCAAACATGTCTAGAGGATTACAGGGCATGCTCTTGTAGAGATTTATTGAGTTTATACCATGCACCAGATCCTGCAGTCCTTACCCAATAAAATTTCTGTCACTAGAGTAGAAAATATTCCACTGATATCCTATGCTGGGAAGTCCTGGGGTCAAGAGAAGTATCAAGTCATTTTAGTCCAGACAACATCTGTCACAGATTTTATTGCAACAGATTTAAGCCTCCAGAGGGACTCCTACTTCCAGTATTTCAGTGTCAGTTTGGACAATACAACAGCATGCTCAAAGAGAGCAACAAAAATACTGTTTCTACCCCTGATCCTCACTTCCAGACAGATAAACCAGAGATGTGTCCTCAGTGTTTACACACCACTATATTATCTGCCTGATGCCATATCTGCATTTGTTAGGAGTCTTATTTTATTTCAACTTGATGCTACAGTAACTTCATGCACAAGCACACCTGGTATTTTGTGGCCTTTTTGCACTGCACTGTTTCAGAGTATCCAGAACAGTAAATGAATTTTCAGCCACACAGACTCTTTTTTTTTTTTTTTTTTTTTTTTTTTTTTTTTTTTTGCCATACTAGCTTTCTCTGACGGCCACTGATGCAGTTCACTTTGCTGTAGCAGACAGAGATGTTTGGAAACATCACTTTGCAAAGTGATGTTCTTTATTACAGAAAAAAAAAATCCTCAAGAAAAAGAACACAGAGAATGTACTATAAAAGAAAATAGGCCGTATTTTTTAGAAAGGGATTCCTTGCAGGTTAGAATAATGCTTTAACTTTTGGTCAGTCATGAACTGGTCAGGCAGGTGGATTAGATAATTCTTGTAGGTCCCTGCCAACTGAAATATTCTATTCTGTTCTATTCTATTCAAAAAAAAAAGGAGAAGAAATTAAAGCTAGGAGTCAGTTCAGGACTAACATGCCCAAATTTAGACAAGCTCAAATAACCTGGA
This sequence comes from Baryphthengus martii, assembly GCA_013396935.1. Lineage (NCBI taxonomy): Eukaryota > Metazoa > Chordata > Aves > Coraciiformes > Momotidae > Baryphthengus > Baryphthengus martii. The sequence continues at coordinate 352,024 of VWZK01019793.1, read as the reverse complement.
TGTCTTTCCATAATAATCAATAGCAATCTAGTTGCTACAGCCAGTAGAGCTTGGAGAGCAGTTCAGCTTAGACTCAGAAAGCTCAGTTCAACCCTTTGGGCGGACACCCAGCTCCAACTGGTTCCCAGGGCATTTTTCTCTCCCAGTTTCAACCATAGCTGCCAGTCCCACAGAGGGGTTGCAAGTACCCTCTTTCACCTCAGATGGCACCAGGAGCCTACGTGATGGTGACTGAATCACTCCTGGACAAAGGGATACAGTTGCCGTCCTGTCATCTCCCACCATTGGATGCTCCAGGATGTCTAAGGCTTCTACATTTGGCAGGCAGGTATGACAGGGACTTAGAGGAGACCCACACCTTCTTAAATGACAACCACAGGCCAGGTGCACACCACGTAAAAATGATGCTGGGTACCTCTTTTTAGATGGCTGAAAACAATCTCTATTAGCTGGTCAGGTCATTCTGGAGGCACTACTGTTTTAACTAGATTTCCATTGACTCCAATGGCACCACGGATCCCTTGTTTCACACGGAGACACCTGAATGCAAAGGTCTTAACCTGGAACTGAATCGAAGCTCAAGAAATTTTATTCAGTGAAATCCAGAGATGTAGATAGTCATGACAATTCAACGATACAAAGTTCTTCATTATATCCATTAAAAACCAAACAAGCAAAGAAACTAAAACCCAACAAAACAACCAAACAAAAAAAAAAACCCAGATAAAACTGAATTAATTCTGATGTGCTGCTTAACATAATGCCATCTGGCTCATCTTAAATAATGTTATTTTTTTCAGTGTTACAAGAGATAGGTTTATAACCTCCAAAATACTAATTGGATGGAGCTATGTATGAGTACTGCAAAAGAAGACGACCCTGAAGTTGGGGAATTATGACAGGGAAAATAATACAAACGCTTTTCACTCACATGCCAATTCTCAGAGCTCTTTTCCAAGATGGTTATGCACCGCTATTCATACCTGTGACTGAGGAAACTGTGGCACACAATGATGAAATGACTTTTCCAACATTTCATCAGGAGTAAAAAGAGAACTCCAGCCACCTGACTCAGCCACTAAATCACAAATAATAAAAGAAATAAAACGGCTGGTTTCAGTCTTATTACACCTACCTGGCTTCAGGTCAGAAATATATCAGTATCCTGGTTTGAGTTGGACCAAAATTAATTCTGTTCAGTGGTTTTACTTTCCAGTTAGATCTCTTCCAACTAACTGCACTTTCTGAAGTTAACGGCGGGTTTTTGCAGACAGTGTCTGCCTGGAGAAGTGATAATGCTTTAGGTTTAGAGTTACTACCGAGGATTGGTGTGTGCAGAAAGGCTCTTACTTATATTCGCTCCTATGGAGACCAAGGTGACTGCTAAATCTTGTTTGCCATGTTGGGGGTGCAGACAGTAAAAGGCTGCACTTGCAGGATGAAGCAGCCAGGACAGGTGACCCTAAACTGACCAACAAGGTATTCCATCCCAGAGACATCGCATTCAGTATAAAGCTGAGAGCTCACAAATGTCAAGCTCTCTTCCTCAATGGCTGTCATCCAAGGAGGATTCTGTCTGTTCCACCTTCGATCCCGATCCCTGTGCTCCTAAATCCAGTTCCCGAATCCAGCTCCCGAGTCCAGTTCCTGTCTGCTACTGAGTCCAGTCTGGGACTTCCCCAGTGCCTGCTCCACAGCATCGGTAGTGATGGTGACATAATTGCCATCAAGCGGGTTGGGTTCAATACTGGTTCTGTAGTTATTTATATGTATTTCATGTTATTATTATTATTTTCATTAAAACTGTCTTATTTTTCCAATCCATAAATCCCTCTTCCTTATTCCCTTTCTCTTCCCCTTTGAGAAAGGAGAGGGTTTAATAGAGTGCATCTGTCATTCATGTAGTGGCCAGCCCAACCCTAAACCTTGACAGTCAGAGACTCCTTGAACCCATTTCTACGTGAGAGTAACTTACTCACAAGAGTAGCTTCACTGAAACTAGTTGGCATTAAAAGCTTCCCAGTGACAGCTCAATCACTGCTTGCGCAGGACAAGTTTTCATTTTTAATGTACTATACGTGCACTCTGGTCTCAGTTTAGCAAGTTTATCCTGAGAGGATCTAATTTAATTATTTTCTTTTATACTTGTGGCACATTCTCTGGCAGTGCTATCTTCCAAATACTGTAACATCTCCAGTATTATGCCTGGCTATGTCAGGAATGAATCAGAAGCCATGTTAAGACTTCTTATGTCAGCTTAAGGACATGTTATCCACTACTTGAATACTCACAGAAAGTCTCATGGCACTTTTTCTTCAATTCAATTAAATTTTGAAGATTCCTCAATAAAAGAGAGAAAGTTTCAAGGCAGGGAAAATAGGCACAGATTTATCAAGCCAAAACAGTTATTATTCTAAATGTTAAACAAGGTCATTCCCCAACTCCTTCCAAAACTCCTAAATTTCTACAGAAAAACAGGCATTTTAAACCAAAGTGACTTAGCCAAATTTATCCTTACTATAATGACAGTGAAGTAATTAAATCAGTTTTAATACACAATCAGTTTGGCCAATTAAGCCCAACATTCACTGATTTTGTTGATTCATAGTGTGAAGATTGAAGGCCCCCATATAATGGATGGATTTCAGCCTCATTTAACAAAGCTGGCAGAAGTTTTATGATTTTACTTCTGTTTATTCTCCAGACAGATAGGGCTAAAATAATTCCTATATCTGCATATTTTATTTATGTATTTAAATAGCTGCAGCTTCAATATAGTATCGAAGTCCCTCCTTGTATTTAAAAATAGAAAAGAAGAAAAAAAAAAACAAACCAAAAACAATACCAGGCCGTTGCTTTCTTCCTTTTCCATCTGAAGGAAAAAAAAACAAAACACACAACTTGATTAGTTTATGGGAGGGGGGAGTTGTTTATTTGCTTGTTTATATTTGTGTGTGATGAGTAAATGTCGTGTGTGTGTGTATGTTTGGAATTGGCAGACAGCTCCTTATCTGTGCTGGCAGACGTGTCCATGATCTAAAAACAGCCTTTTAGAACCGGCTGCATGTCTCACTATACACCAAGAAACAATTTCAGCAGCTGCCTCAAAGCTGAGTCCTTGCGAGACCTCAATGCCCGTTTACTGCTGAAGAAAGACATTTTGAAGAGCGCTGGAGTATCTCACCACTGATTCAGATCCTCATCCTTGTCCATCTTTCCCCCTTGGGCGGTACGTTATCCATTGCACCGACACCAACAATTGTCAGCAGCGTGCTGGGCGGCCGTACAGAGCATAGTACACCTCGTCCATTCAGTCTTTGGCTGGGATTCCTCTTACCTAAGAGCAGACAGCTGCAGGGTAGCTGTCTCCAATGAAGCCGGTCACTTCAGGTTTCCTTTACAGCCATATCGACACTTTTACGGCACAGTCTATCTGACCTATTTTTGGATGACTACTCCAGCGTACAAGGAATCATGCCCTAAAAGCGCAATTACCTTTTTTTTTTTTTTTTTTTCCTCCACTGACTAAAAAGGGGCTTGGAATAAGTACTTTGAAATATGACCCCTGTAATCTCAATACTACAGAAAATCAGGCCACAAATCACAGAATAACTGAGGTTCGAAGAGACCTATGAAGATCACCTTGTCCAACCCTCCTGCTCAAGCAGGAACACCTAGAGCTGGTGGCCCAGGATCATGTCCAGGCAGCTTTTGAATACCTCCAAGGCTGGAGACTCCAGAAACTCCCTGGCTACCCAAGCCAGTGCTCAGCCACCCTCACAGTAAAGTGTTCCCTGGTGTTCAGAGGGAACCTCTTGCGTTTCAGGTTGTGTCCATGACCTCTGGCCCTGTCACTGGGCAACACTGAAAAGAGCTTGGCTCTGTCCTCTTTATACCCTCTCTTCAGGTAGATATATACATTTAAAAGTTCCTCCTGAGCCTTCTCTTCTCCAAGCTGAACAGTCCCAGCTCTCTCACCTTTTCCTCATAGGATGGATGCTCTAGCTCCTTCATCACCTTAGTGCCCCTCATTGAACACTTTTCAGCATGTTCATGTCTCTTTTGTATTGAGAAGCCCAGAACTGGACACAGCACTTCAAGTGTGACCTCGCTAGTGTTGAGTAGAGGGGAAGGACCACCTTCCTTGCCTTGCTGGAAATATTTTGCCTAACGTAGTCCAAGATACCATTCACCTTCTCTGCAGCAGGTCCACAAGTCCCCTACACGTAGATGAAATCAAGCTATTCTGAACTCAAGTATCAGAGTCCTTCACTCCACACCAGCTATATGAAGCTCCTGAAGGTAACAATCCTTCTGACCTAAGGACAGAAGCAGCCCATATCCCAGCAATAAACCAACAAGAACAAATCTTCTTTATGAGGCATTACACCCACGCATTTTTATCTATCCAGGATCCATTGCTATGCATCTGCAGGAACATGCGATAGACTTGCAGCCACCCAGGGGAACAAAGCCACAGGGTGTGTATCCTGTTTGGATCCTGCCTCATACCCTCTCTGTGCTCAGGACTTTGACACTTTACAAAGCATCTCAAATTTATTCAGCCTCAGAAAGGAAGAGAAAACTTTAGTATGATTGTGAGTGGGTCAATCTGTTTCATACATCCCATTCTGCATTATATCTTGTGGAGTCTCTTTATCTGGAGACTTTCCAGACCCACCCGGCTGTGTTCCTGTGTGGCCTGCCCCAGGTGATCCTGCTCTGGCAGAGGGGTTGGACTAGATGATCTCTAGAGGTCCCTTACAACCCCTAACGTTCTCTGATTCTATGATCTTACGTTAAATCTACGTTGAATAAGTAAAAATATGGGAAGGTGTGATATTTTTTGAGTCATAACACTGATTCAAGGTGCATCCCTGCAAGCTGGGCAAGATAACTAGAACTAGCAGAGCTGCAAGAAGGTTCATCTGAGTTCCTAAGGGTCAGTACTGGGAGGGATCTTGTTTAACATCTTCGTCAGCGACATGGACAGTGGAATTGAAGCACCCTTAGCAAGTTTGCTGACGACACCAAGCTGTGTGGTGCGGATGACACGCTGGAGGGAAGGGATCCATCCAGAGGGACTTGGACAGGCTGGAGAGGCGGGCCCAAGCCAATCTCATGAAGTTCAATCCAGTCCTGCATCTGGGTCGGGGCAATCCCAAGAAGAAATACAGGCTGGGCAGTGACTGGCTTGAGAGCAGCTCTGAAGAGAAGGACTTGGGGATGCTGGTGGACGAGAAGCTCAACATGAGCCGTCAGTGCACTCTTGCAGCCCAGANTTAAGGTCCCTTCCAACCCTGACAATTCTATGATTCTGTGACTGGTGAGTGCCCTAAACTTTTCTTACAATTATAGGAAAGCCAGAATAATATCATTAATGTTTCCTGCGGTGCTTTAAAGGAATTACTCACTTTATGTGCAGTTCTCATAGAAATGAATGAGTCGCCTGATTTTAGAAGGTGTTCAGGCAGTTTCCCATGGAAATAGATACGTGTTTGCCCCCAAGAAACAGTCAGTAATTAAGAGTTGCCCCCTTCTTTACCGCTGTTATTGCTGCCTTACATGGGTCCTTCCACAGTGGGAAGCTATTACAAGTGTCACTCTGAAGCAGTAACTCCTTCCACCTACTGCACAGACACTTTTTAGTACGTATTTTCAGATTTTATTCAGGAGATGTGAGGAACTAGACTCCGGTCCTTTCTGGACACTTTCAGCTTCTACAGAGCTCCTGAGGTCAAAAAAAATAAATTAAAATCACAGGCTCTGTGTTTGTGTGAAATAAGGGTGCTGTAGTAGGATAGGTAATGGATACGAGTCAACAGGAGTCATCCAGGCCACCCATCTGCTCCACAGACGGATCAGTAGTATCTAAACCATTCACAGCATATTTATTTTATCTGTTAAATATTAATTGAAAGAAAGATGGAAAGATATGTGGTCTTAGTTATGCTGTCATGGAAAACCCCAAAAGGGGAGAACTAGGCCCAATGGCTGAAAGAATTCCTTTCTTTAACAAGATTTTTAGAAATGCTTTCTAAGTGGCTCTGCAATGCTCACCAACACTTACAGCTTTGAGGGTGGAGTCAATGAAAAGGCTTTTTTTCCACCTTCCTTAAATCTGCAGATCTTTTCAGAGAGATTACACTTTAAAAGTCTTCAAGATTAACAGGAGTTTCCAAACTCAAGTTCATTTACAGCACCTCTTCAAATGTTCTGGATCGCTGGATTGTAACTTTCTCTACTGGGCATGTATATGAAAAGTTGAAATGACTTCTGAATGTTACCCTCATGATCTGAAGCAGTAAACCAGAATGAAATAAGTCACTGTTAGATTTGCTAAATTTCATGACAAACCGCACATCTGAGGGTCTTGACCTTACCTATTTGTAATGCGGGAATCCAAGAATATGTTCCATTTACTGCTATGAATTGCTGTAGTTGTCTGAGATCTGTCTTGCAAAAGTATTTTACAAACTTTGTTTCAGAATTTATAAGGTTTAAAATTTTCTCCCCCTGTTGAAGGAATGAAAGGATCTTTTTTTTCCCCAAAAAACTCTGTTAGATTTCAGATGACTTTCATCAGGGCTTTCACTTTGTCATGGCTGAGGAAGGGCAGTTGCAGACTGCCTCAGCCCCTTGCCTGGCAGGTGACACCAAGCATTTCTCACAGTGGAGGTTTTTAGTAAAGTGTTGCAGACCCCTCACCCTTTCTCTTCACTAGCAAACTGAACCTCAGACACTCTCCACAAGACAAGTTCTCCTCCCATTCACAATTTGAGGCAAGAACAGCCCCCTAGGCAAGGCTGAGGATACTGCAAACTCAGGCAGCCCAACACTAACAAACATTCCTTCTGCCATTAAAGTCTCTTTTTCTTTTAAATAGTCTATTCAACTGTTTTTTAAATCTGTTTTCGACATTGGTCTTCAATTAGCATAACAGAACTAAGCACAACGTTGCATTAGTATTCAGATCAAATAACTGATGCAAAAGTCATATAAAGTTTTCCTGTTTTTCTACTTCAGGTTCTAGTTCTTCTGAAAAAAAATAAAAATTAAAAAATAAAAAAAAAAGGAGTTTGCTTTTTGAGACACAGAATAGCCCCAAAAATTTAGCGTTGCTGGTTATTTACTAGGACTACCAAGTTCATTTTACTGACTGCCACAAGGAGAGAGGTGCACTCTCCAAGCCTGCATCAGGCTTTGTTTCCAGCTGTGCCTTTACACTTGGAATACTTATATATCATGAAAGCTGAGTACTCAGACTGTGCTGTGTCAGTAGTATCATTTTCCTAGTCCTAGCTTTATCCATAAAATCTCTCTCTTCCTTCAGGTCAGGGAAAAAGCGTTAGAAATGAGAGGACCATCTACACATACCCTTTATTCGGGGAAGATTATCCATTCACAAATAGTCTGGAGACCTATCAAGCAATTCTGAATCCGCACGCTGTTTGCCATTTCTGAATAGATATTGATTGATTGCTCTCCTGTCTTCAAGAGCCACCCAGTAACAAGTCAAAGACTTTAAAGCAGCAACAAGTCAAATAGTTTAAAGCAGGTGCACTGTATTGAAAGTATCATTTTAATCATTCAACAAAGTAAATCTGCCCCCAAAGATATTAGACTGGTTCTATTTTCCTTAAGCCTGTGATAACTGGTCTTCATTGTATGTCATTCCTTCATTTTTTAGTCAATTTCCTTATCAATCAGCCATACCATCACTTTATTTGGGAACCATTAGCTTAAGATTCCATCATCTAGGAGCCTTTATCTTAAATTTTGTGACTGCAATGACAGAACATGAGCGGGAGGCTCCGAGGTACCAGGAACCAGCTGCCTTCAGTTCAAGGGCAACAGAGATATTTGCCATTTTACTATCTATTAATGCCTTTTCTTTACATATTATGCAAAAGTAACCACATAATATGGAGTTCTTTAATAATCTCATCAAGTTTGCCTGTACATTGTCAAGGAACACAATAATCCTGCCCTCAGTATTTCATCCCTATTATATTACATTGTTTTGATCTTCAGAATCTGAGAATACAGAATTGCTATCTCTAGTTTCTGAAACTTAGAGCAGAGAACCGACATTTAGAGAGAACCTCGAAAATTTCACCAGGGCTCAGTGTTTGCACAAAAGTTAACCTGCCTTATAAGTCAGGAAAAGCACCTAAACCCTTGTGAGATCTTTAATCATCCACCTCTTTGCTAGTTCCCATTTATTCTATCAGAGTTAAAGGGACCAAGGGTAAAATTAGTGCAATATTGAGCAGACAATGTAGTGTGAATTCCCATGAAGCTCTAATATTTCAATAATTTGTAACCATTTCATCCATTTCGGAGGAATTGTACCCAACTGTGATCTCCATTAACGTTATATCCAGAATTCGAAAAATCTCGCTAAGAGGATTTGTTATTCAAAGTGGTCTCAGAGAGCTAAATTAACAGGATGTATTGTTTAAGCCAGCTATAAAATCTCTCAGCCACTGGGATATTAAACAACTGAGTTGTTCTGGAGACTCTGATAACACCTTTGCCCCCTCCAGCTTTGCCTTGGAGTCTTATAAAGCTGTGTATCTAGGAAGAGGTTTTGCTTTCCAGGCTTTTGTGGGGCAGCCGGTTTTGAGCTTAATTCTTCATAATTGTAAGAAATATCACATACTGTTCTTTTTTTTTTATGATCAAAATATGTAAAGAGCCTTGATCCTGTGACATTTATTTCTTCTAAGAACACAAAGATAGAACTGAAGTTACCCTGTTGTCAGTTATTATCATTCTCAAACTTTATCAACTGGTGCTAACTTTTAAAATTTTAACTTCATCGTCATTTTTCAAAGGCTTCTTCTTACTAATAGTTAAAAACAAAGTTATCTCTTGTGCATTTTGAATATTTTTTAAGTACTTAAAACTGCAGCCATTTCATCGATCCCTAGCCTAGCTGCTATATAAAAATATCCCTTCTGCCTCCAACATAAACGTATTTTGCACATTACAGTCTCATCCACCTGTGTATCTCCAGGATTTAAGAATGCTGTTCTATTTCTTTGGATGCAAATATGGGCTTAAGTTGCGCCAGCAGAGATTTAGGTTTGATATTAGGAAACATTTTTTTACTGAGAGTAGTTAGGCATTGGAACAGGCTGCCCAGGGAAGTGGTGGAATCACTATTTCCAGAGGTGTTCGAAAAATGTGTGGATGTGGCACTTCAGGACATGGTTTAGGGTCATGAAAATGTTTAGTAGATGGTTGGACTTGATGAACTTGAAGGTCATTTCCAACCTTAATGATTCTATGATAATAGCCATCCACAATTCCAGCTATCCCTGACTTGAACAGGAATGCAACACACCAGTGTCCATGCTAAGTAGAAAGAGGGATGCTCTTCTTCCCTGGCTCAGTGCCACAACCACCTGCCACTTTAACAAGGCAGGAAAACACTTCTGTCATCAGAAGTACCCGATGAAGGCAGCTGGCTGAGCCCCGTGAGAGGGCCAAGCGACAGGGGCAGCCACTTTTCCCCATGAAGGAGGCAGACCTGCAGCGGCACGGCTTCTAACCTCATCCTTCTACAGCAACTGAGAGCACAGTGCAGGGGAAAGAGCTAAATTCTGCCTCCATAGCTTCTCTGCCCTATCCAGCTCTCCTTAGAGCTCCGGGTGACNTCCCTTCCAACCTGGCATGCTATGATTCTATAATAAGAGGCAGGAAGGACAAAGTCGTGCGGGGGGGGATGTTATAGAACACGCAGGGATCCCCATTCCTCTTCTTCCTTGCCTTTAAAAAAAAAATAAAAATAAAAAAAAATATATAGACAGAGAGGAAACACGAAAAATAAACTTGCTAACGCCACCAAACACCCGCGCTCTGCCGCCTCTCCCTTCCCTTCCCCTCCGCCTCCATGTTCCGGCCGCTCCGCCGCCACTGCGCATGGCTGGCGCCGCCGCTACCGCCACGGCCGCTCTGGGGTGCGGGCCTNGGACAAGGAAGTCATTGTCCAGCTCTGCTCGGCACAGGTCAGGCCACACGTCGAGTATTGCGTTCAGTTTTGGTCTCCACTGTATAAAACAGATGTGGACAGGCTGGAGAGGGTCCAGAGAAGGGCCACGAGGATGCTCAGGGAACTGGAAGAGCTGCTATATCGAGACAGGCCNGGAGGAGGAGGAGGAGGATGGAGGCCGAGGAGCCGCGGGACGCCCAGCGGCGGCCTCCGACCGCTTCGTGCGGTGTCTTTACGCGGTGGGCTTCCTGGTAAGCGGCGAGGGGGGAGGCGGTGGTGCCCTTCCGGGGCGGCCTGGAACGGGCGGCCGTGCCCGGGAGGGGGAAATCCTCCTGGCCCGACCTGACCCGCTGCCCGGCTCCGGGGCAGCCGTTGGAGGGGTTGTGCTGGAGGCAGGATGCGGAGAGTGGGGGGACGAATAGCTCCGGAGCTGCGAGGTCCCCTCAGGGTTGTCCGGAGATGCTGCTGTGCCAAAGTTGGGCAGACACCCCCCGCTCCGGTGTCCTCCTCGGTACCCTCCCCGGTGCCCTCCCTGTGCTCTGTGCCGCTGCCCGGTGGGCGCCCCCGGGTCCCGGGGTCGTAGCGTGGCTTCCCTGTTCAGCTGTAGATAGAGCGGCTGGCGTTTGAGGTACAGCACTTCAGCTGGTGTTTTTTTGTTTTTTTTTGCGTTTGGGGGTTTGTAGCCACAGTGGTTTGTAGGGGCTGTACTGTTCCGCCTGTGGCAACAGTCCTTTGGGTTGATGCAAAGGTAGGACTTTTATCCAGTGAATGACACGGAATAACGAAGCGCTCGGAGTGCTGAGTCTTGTCTTAACGCTTGTCAGAGAGCTCTTCCTCTTTTCCTTAAATACCAATGCTGACTGTAAACTAAAAAAAAACCCCACAACATAACCCCAAACTCCTCCTCCAAAACATTGTGCTTTTTCNGGGAGTCCTGAAGAAAACTCTTTACAGTGAGACAATTAACGATTGGAATAGTCTCCCCTACATTGGGCAGATTTATGACTCAACTCGACACGGTGCTGGGTGANGTCCTCCTCGGTACCCTCCCCGGTGCCCTCCCTGTGCTCTGTGCCGCTGCCCGGTGGGCGCCCCCGGGTCCCGGGGTCGTAGCGTGGCTTCCCTGTTCAGCTGTAGATAGAGCGGCTGGCGTTTGAGGTACAGCACTTCAGCTGGTGTTTTTTTGTTTTTTTTTGCGTTTGGGGGTTTGTAGCCACAGTGGTTTGTAGGGGCTGTACTGTTCCGCCTGTGGCAACAGTCCTTTGGGTTGATGCAAAGGTAGGACTTTTATCCAGTGAATGACACGGAATAACGAAGCGCTCGGAGTGCTGAGTCTTGTCTTAACGCTTGTCAGAGAGCTCTTCCTCTTTTCCTTAAATACCAATGCTGACTGTAAACTAAAAAAAAACCCCACAACATAACCCCAAACTCCTCCTCCAAAACATTGTGCTTTTTCTAAAAAAAAACAAACCAAAAAACAAACAAAACCCACAAAACCAAGCCAACCAACCAACCAAAAAAACAAACAAAAACCCCCCAACCTACCCAACAAAAAAAACAAGCTTCCTGAAATAATGTGGTCTGTAGACTTCAAATAAGTTTTGTATTCTGCAGCGATTCGTGAGCCTCTGGGAAAAGTACTTTTAATTTTAAAGTGGTAACTTGAAAAACGAATACAAAATGAGTACGAATTTGCAGTGTGAAATGTAGAAATGATCCAGTTGATTTGAGTCCTGGAGCAGATATTCCGGGAAAAGTCATCTTAGAATAAGCTTTATTTGTTAGCTCACCTTTAAACACTATGTTGCTCCAACTCTGTGATAGTCGCTGACCCTTGATACTTGCATGGAGTGTACACTGAAGTCAGCCAAGAAGTGAGTGTCCTGTTAGAGGGTGTAGAGTGTGGTGAAATACTGTAGTAAAGAGCTGTTGCCTGTGATGCAAGCTTCCTGTAACCTAACTACTACAGCGTGGTTACCCTTTGGTGTAAGACACTAGAGGTGAAATGAGAAATAACTACTCGAGGACAGAGGTTAATGGCTCTTGCTCTACCTGACGAGTCCAGTACTGCCAGAGAAGTTGTGCGGTCTCCATCCTTTGAGGCTTTCAAGAGCTGAGTAGATAAAGCCTTGAGCTGTTAGGTCTGACCTCAGAGCTGCCCCCACCGTGAGCAGAAAAGTGGACTAGAGACCTCCTGAGGTCTCTTCCACGTGGATTATTGTTATTCCATGGTGTGCACACGAGTGCTTGGAATAGCTTACTCAGCCCTAAGATTGTGTTATTGAAGATGTTAGTCTATTTACTCACGTTAAGGTATTTAATAGGGGTTCTAACCTTAGAGGTCTTCATTTCAATTGTCAAGAGATACTTGACAAACTGTGCGAATTTACTTAGTGATACATGTTGTTCGGGTTAGTCTGGCTCTGGGCATACCGTGAGTGGCTAGTCTAGTCCTCTGCTCATGCAGTCACTGATAAAAGGTGATCTTCCTCCAGGAGATCTCTTCTGAAAGGTTCTGCTCTGATGTAGGGCACTGTGCGCTGTGCCAGGAGCACAGGGAAAGAGCTACTGGCTCACTGTAGTGAGTTTAACAAAAGATAAAAAGGAATGAGTAGGAGATTCTTGTCCTGTTCAGGATGGGCAGTGGCCTTTGCCCTCTAACAAAAAGTTTTTCACTTACACTTTGCTTTTTTCTTTTTTTTTTAAATTTGTTTTTATCTTTTCACTATATTCCTTAGTTATAGAGAAAGGCAGTCTGTAGGTAGGTTTAGATCTACCGTGGCTGCTTCTCCGTTGTGGTTGAGAGTTAAAATACTCTAAATTTTCCAAATATAGTCTCTTCGCACAATTAAAAAGTATTTTTAGGTGATTGAAATTACAGACCACTTTGAATTTCAAATACTAGTACCAAGTACTTTTCTTGTTAAACAGATAAAGCTTAATATCTGTTAAAGGAATATTTAATGTTTAAACATATATCTTCAGAATGATTGTATCTGAAGGGGGAAAGAATTACTGGTTTTATAATTTTGACTCCTCTGTGAGGCAATCTTTTCTCTTTCAGTTTAGGTATTTTTGTAATTTTGTATATACAAGATGCATTGTAGAGGTTACAGCACACCACACTGGCCAGGAATTTTTTTCTTATAATCTTGTATCGGTAAGGAAATAATTTTAACATTTCAAAAAAATATTGCCAAATATTTCAAATAAATATTGTTATTAAGCCAGGTTGCCACCATCTTTGTAGAAGTGATCAGTCATGAAAACTTTCCCTGCTTTCTTTCCAGGATTTATTTGGTGTGAGCATGGTTGTTCCTTTAATGAACCTTCATATCAAATCTTTAGGAGCAAGTCATACGGTTGCTGGAATAATAGGTGAGTTGCAGTACTTGGCTGATTTACCAAAGAATAAGATCATGTGAACTAGAATGTGCCTTAACTGCAAATTGGACATTCCTGGCTAGTAGCATAAAATAATGAATGCCAAATTCCAAGTAGGACTGTAAGGGCAGCCCATGGGTGTTAGACCCAACGACCTGTCCCAACCTTGCTTGAGAAGGAGCATTTTTGGAAAGAACAAGGAATTCTTGCAGTAATACTTGTGCAGATGCTTTGCCAGCATCCAAGAATTAATAGGTCAGCAACACTGAGAGCAAGAGATGTTGAATTTTCCAGTGCCTATGATTAAATTCCTTGGAGGTATCTTCTGGCAAAAATTTTTTTAAGGAGTGTTTACCAGTAAATTCTGAAAGCTTGGGATTTTGTGTTAAAAAATGAAGCAGTAAGATAAGTTCTGTGGTTCTAAAATTTATATTTGATGCTACTATTTATGGTTTGTAATGATATTTATAGCTGTGTGTGGTTGACATGGGATCTGTTATTCAGGGTATTTTACCTTTTTTATTTTGGATGAAATCTAGCATTTTCATGAAATAATTCTGGTTCTGTGAGTTGACAGAGTAGTGGTTTAAGCAGCAGTTAATCAAGAGGATATTTCCATTTCAACAGGCTGCTTTGGTTTTTAACTTTAAAAGAAACTGGGTTGTGAGGTGTATTCTTAGAAATTAAATCCTCTCCTGATTCTGAGAAAGCAGCTATAGAAGGAAAGGTCTGGTTTGTTTAATCCACCATACAGAGCGGCATCCTTCTACATTACACAGTTTTACAAGTTTTCAGCATTTTTTTTCTTTTGTCATTCCTGAAACTATTTCCATGGTTATGTGCTAAATTCCACCATTGGTTTTCTCTACTCCCTCTTCCTGTTCTTCTGGTAAATTGTTCCCAGAATCTCCCTCATGTTTCCTCTTTTAAACTTTTGTGCCGTTTAAGTTTGAGGGTTTTTTTAAATAATTTTAATTTAACATTGGTATTTTACTTGTTTGTTTTAGGATCTCTCTATGGGGTAATGCAACTATTTTCCAGCACGTTTGTGGTGAGTCCTAACGCTGCGTTCCTGAGTATGTTGGCATTTCTATGGATTCTAGGGGGAGAAAGAATGAGGATAATAATAGTGTTTCTTGACATTTTTAAATGTTTATAGTGCTCAAATAAACATTTTGGGTTGGAGGATCCAGTTTTTACTTTCCACGAGTCAGTGCTTCGTAAGCCTGTTATCTGGAATTGCCTTTCCCTGCTTAATTTCCCTGCTTGTTATTTGCCATATGGCCTGAATTCCTGCATTACATCTTTCAGCTTTGTTTGGTTTAGTTTTTTGTTAGCTTTTGATTTTTTTTACATCCTAATCTAAGCAAGAAAGCAAAGACTAAACCTCTGGCATATATGCTTTCGCTATTGATACCTTAGATCCTTCTATTTAGCCAGGAGCACCTTTAATACTACCCTGGTAGCTCCTCACTTTCAAGAGAGCAGATGTGGAGCATCTCATGAAAAATCTGTTTCAGGTCACCTGGAATAATTTGCTTCTGTAATCCTGTGGCATTTTCTTCGAACTTCCAGATCATAGCTTGCCTTCTTAAAAACACAATTCCTGTTTGGATCAAGCTGATTTATAAACATGCTACGTGCAGGTTTACTGCTTGCCCTTCTCGTAGCTACTTCCTACTTGTCTACTCTGCACAGTAAGATCAGGCCTTTTAGGATGCTCAGCAAGTGTCTAGTACATAGTAACCATTGTGTTTGTGGTTCATTGTCATAACATTTTCAAATGGCCCCTATTACTACTATTTCATGCTGTTTGTTGCAGATATTTATTTTTCAAGGAGAGAAATTGTTTTTACAAAAGCTCCATGCATGACAGTAAATGGAGTCGTAGTTTCAACAGGGCCAGAACTCTTGCTCATGAATTCCAGATTTTGAGCACTTAGGAATGTTGTGTAACAAGTGCTTGTTAAGATTTCGTTGACAGTCCTTTGATCTCTTGTCTCAATTTAATTTAGAAGTACTGATTGTTCACCGTGCAGAGTTAAATGTTATAAAAAGCTAACCTTACTTTCCTGCTTTGTGAAAGGGCTGCTGGAGTGATATAGTAGGAAGACAATATTCCCTGCTTGCTTGTATTCTTCTCAGTGCACTGGGTTACTTCCTTCTTGGAATATCCACCACTGTGCTCCTGTTTGCCATTTCTAGAGTCCCAGTAGGTGAGTAAACACTTAGCATTTTGCAGTTTAAATCCCTTGTGGTCTCAGCTGGTGAATTATTACTAGAGCTGGTGAATTATTACAGTATGTGGATGGCTACATAGCATCATCACCCAGCAGCACCAGCTGAACCTTAGGAATGGGAAAATCTCTACAAATCAAAGATTCTTGGGGCATTTTCCTGAAAATAATTTGCAATGTGTACTCGACAACTGCCACAATTTTTATGCCACCTTGAATGGCTGAATTCTATGAGAATGGCAGTGCAGCAATTTCTTGAAAGAGGCTCTTGTTAAGTTAGTCCTCACAGGTGCTCATTAGATGAGGTCACTGCTGGAAGTCTTGGCCTACACTTGCAATGGAGAACGGAATGATATGTGTGTTATTCTCTTTTCTCATGCTGAAAATACAACTCAAAAGTGATACTAGAAAATCTGGCTGAAGTTGTAGGTCACTGCTTCATCAGAATATTTACGTTGTGCAAGCACACGTTACGATTGCAGCACTGAAACTGTGCCAGAGTTTATATGTTTTCTTAAAAGAGCTGAACACCTCTCACATATATATTCTGCTATAACAAGCACTGCTATTACTATGAACACATCTGCTAAAGGGCAGTTTTGATAGTTCTGATTTAGGAACCGCTATATCTTCATTTAAAGAGGGTTTACCAATTAATTATTTAGTTGATATTTGATTGATGTAATACTTTTTAATGCAAACAGCACTGTGACTGTGACGCCATTGCCCTGATTAGAGGGAAGGAACATAAAAGTTCGCATTATTGGCGTTCCTGCAGCGTGCTTACCTTTCTCTGTTTTTCTGCCACTCACCAGTTTCCTGTAATCCTGAAAATCTTCATATTCAGCAAGGTTGTTACAGAGCTGTTCATAAACAGACACACCATTCCTGCTTCACCATTACCCACCCACAGGTTCCTATTTTTGGGGCTATATGATTCCTAATGGGCTTTAGCACTCAAGCTTAGTTATTTCTTTCAGCAGGGCTGCAGGAGGGCTCGTTCGACACAAATGCCTGAATAATTTTGATTCCCAAGTCCAAATCCTTGAACAGTCAGGATGATGGTCGTGACTCAATGCCCTGCAGCGCTTCAGCACTGAAAAATTTGTGTTTAATATAATCTTAAAAGTATCAATCAGATTTTGACCATTGATTTCCTCCCCTTCTACTCTGCCCTGGTGAGGCAGCATCTGGAATATTGTGTCCAGTTCTGGGCGCCTCAGTTCCAAAAGGACAGGGAACTGCTTGAAAGAGTCCAGCGCAGAGCCACAGAGATGATGGAGTGGAACATCTCCTTTGTGAGGAAAGGCTGAGGGAGCTGGGTCTCTAGCTTGGAGGAGCCTGAGGGGTGACCTCAGGAATGTTTATAAATATGTAAAGGGCGAGTGTCAGGAGGATGGAGCCAGGCTCTTCTCAGTGATGTCCAATGATAGGACAAGGGGCAGTGGGTGCAGCTGGGGCATAGGAGATTGCAGGTAAACATAAGGAAAAACTTTTTCATGGTGAGGGTGACAGAGCCTGGAACAGGCTGCCCAGAGCGGTTGTGGAGTCTCCTTCTCTGGAGACTTTCCAAACCCACCTGGGCATGTTCTTGTGTAACCTACTCTAGGTGATCCTGCTCTGGCAGGGGGGGTTGGACTTTCGAGGTCTCTTCCAATCCCTAACATTCTGTGATTTTTAAGATAGCTTCTCTCATTTTTAATCTTTTGGCTTGAGCAATATATGTTTATTATTTTTGTTTATATTATGCTGCAGGTATTTTCAAACACACACTCTCCATCTCTAAAGCCCTCCTTTCTGACTTGGTTTCTGAGAGAGACCGCCCTTTAGTGATGGGACGCTTCAATGCAGCCTCTAGTGTGGGCTTCATCTTGGGACCTGTTGTTGGTGGCTACCTTACAGAATTGGAAGGTGGCTTTTATCAAACGTCCTTCATCTGTGCCTCTATCTTCCTCCTGAATGCTGGTGAGTGGTGCGTCATGTTGTACGTTTTTGGGTCCCTCCCTTCCTCCCTTTTGTGTTTTTATGACATTTGTAATACTTTGAATTGACGGTGTGTTTATCATCTATGGCATACGTGGTCTGTACACTGATATTGCCCTTTGAATTTGAATCTGTGTGGAAGGCAGGAATTTTGAAACAGTTAACCTCCAGATGCTTCTCCTTTGCATTGTATATTGCACTTTTACATTCAGACACAGAAATGGGAATTTTTGGTATGCCTGAAGATGAAGACTAGAAATCAGAATTTTGGCTTTAGCCTTTAGATTTCTTTCTGTGTTGTGAATATCGCTTCATAGAATCACAGAATCATAGAATGGCTAGGGTTGGAAGGGACCTTAAAGATCATCTAGTTCCAACCCCCCTGCATAGGCAGGGACACCTTCTACTAGATCAGGTTACTCAGGGCCCCATCCAGCCTGGCCTTAAACACTTCCAGGGATGGGGCAGCCACAACTTCCTTGGGCAACCTGTTCCAGCATCTCACCACCCTCACAGGAAATAATTTTTTTCCTAATGTCTAACCTAAATCTGCCCTCTTCAAGTTTGTAACCATTTCCCCTTGTCCTCTCGCTCTGCACCCGTGTAAAAAGCCCTACCCCAGCTTTCTGGTAGGCAACTTCTGTGTTTTCCTTGCTTGCTTTCACTGCATTTAGAACTGATAACTGTGAATAGCACTAGACTTAAACTTTGTAATTTTTTTAAAAGTGAAATAATTGTTAAAGTCTTTTTTTTTTTTTCTTCTAGTTTTGATCTTTACACTAAGTAAACTGTTAGGATCAGACTAATATCTTCCACGTAAAGTCAAAGGAAATCAGCTGATTTCTTGATCTCTATAGGTCTTGTCTGGATGTTGCCCTGGAGTGAAGGAAACACTGGCAACAGGGAACATCAACAAGGCAACAAAAGAACAGACGGTTTCTCAGCAAAAGCAAATCGTGACCTACACTTGAAATCAGCAACTAATGGAGCTGTGACCAGCGACGGTCTTTCCCAATCCCTGTGGATCCAAGTCGCGACAGTGCTGAAGAGGATTAAAGGAATCGCCTGCTCCGATCTGTGGGATATCTTTTTAGTGCGGTTGCTGATGTCTGTTGCTATACTACTGTACTATAGTAATTTTAGTCTGGCCTTGGAGGAGAGATTTGGGGTAAAACCCTTGTTTGCTGGATACCTGATGAGCTACAGCAGCGCACTTGGAGTCCTGGCTGGTTGTCTGCTGGGACCGATAACAAGACTCTATCAGCACAACACTTACAGACTCTTGTTGCACTCCAGCACTCTGACCTGCACCTTGATTCTCCTGTATACATCAGCAGTCAGCATATGGATGGTCATTTTGTCTTCTACGTTCTTAGCCTTTTCCACTACTATAGGTCGTACTTGTATCATTGATCTCGAACTGACCGTTGGTGGGAACGAGGCCAGCGGTACGCTCCTGGGCGTTGGGCAGTCTGTGACATCAGTGGGACGTATAGTTGCCCCCCTCCTTTCTGGAATTTCTCAGGAGTTCAGTCCATGTGGCCCTCCCAGTCTAGGGGTTGGATTGGCTTTAGTAGCTATTCTGGTAATGAACGTGAACAAGCGAAAATACTGTAGCCGCGGAAAGGTGAAGTTAAAAACCCAATAGCTGTGAATTTGGATTGCAGAGATGTGCATAGATTGCACAGATCTTACAGGAGAGGCAAAGTGAATCAGCCTGACCTGATGCTTACACCTGCCAGGCTTGGACAGGAGGAACAGGATCTTTTAAGAGGGGACCCCGATTTTGCATGGAGACAGGTACAAATCAACATTTCTGCTGCAGGGATGTTGACTGCAGACAGATGTTATTGTAGCTGGTGCCCCTAGAACACTTATGAGAGGGACAGGTGTTGCTGTGTTAGAGTGGCTGGCATCTTTTTAGTGGATTAAAGTCTCTTTTTGGAGACAAAAAAAAAAGGAAAAAAAAAGGAATGACATGAAACAATACAAATCCTGCTTGTAGCTCACACTTGAAACAGTGTTTAGATTGTTAAAAGACCGAAATTGATTCTTATTATTTAATGAGGTGAATTTTTATTATTTAATCGGAAGGAAAATTTGCATTATAGCTGGTTAGCCTTAATTTCTTAGGCTGTGATCTGCTGCCGTTTGTCTCCTGTCACAGCAGCTCAATTAGCAGGGTGTTTGCTTAGGTGATTTTGTTAAGCATACTTTGTCTACACAACTTGCTGCACAGCCTGATTAGGGACTTTAGGGTTACCTGTCCAGCCCCTGCTGATTCCTGGTCTTTCCCAGGTAACAGAGTTGGGTATATGCCAACTATGTGTCTTAAAAGGTCTAAAATGGACAATTTTCAAATAATACGAGATCATTCCGACTGAGACTGAGCTTTAGTGAAATCTGAACTGGCGGTTTCTGTTTGGTGATAACTTCTACTGAGCAACTTGGTCATAAAATTATTTGTTAATATTTCCTGTGCAGTTTTTCTACCCTCATTTGAAGAATAAACTTGCCTCTTAGTTCTTTTGAATAACTATTAAAAGTGTGCTAGAGCAACTAGCAGTAGTTCATGGTCCTCGATGAATAGATTCTCATCCCTGGAGGCGTAAGTGACATTTTGGTGATGAGAAGAACCCTTAGTTGGTATTTAAGTCTTTGTTTGTCCACACTGCTTAACTAATGAGAGGTTACTCAGAGCTATACTGAGAGTTGTAACACACTCCTGTGCTATTTACTATTCAAGCTCATATTACTTGCCAGTCACCAGTGTTTGCATTTCATATGAAATACATGAAAAGCATATTTTTCACTGCTAACATTCCATATGGTTTTCCTTGTATTACTCGAAGAACGTACAAAGTCAACTATGAATAATTGTGGGATCGGGGGTTTTTTAATGAAAAATATTTTTTTCTCCTTGAACTCATCCGTCTTACTTCTTCACGAGAGTCAGAGATGGTGGTTTGCATTTTTTTTATTTTCTTCTTTACTTTTTCCAGTGCCCGTTGTCGTTTAAATCCTTGTTGAAACCTCAGTGATTCCACTTGCAGCGCTATGGGAATACGTATAGAACTCTGAATTGTTTTAATTTTAGATATTGACGTAAAGAATGTGTGTCATATTATCGATATGAATTCAGTATATATCCTCACAGTTCCTTATGGTAATAATCCATGTCCCATTTCTCCCTAGGAACTTGAGGCATTTTCAAGTGTCTTATCTCCTCTTGTCTTGCTTGGTAGATGCCCCAAAACATTCTTGCCCCAAATTTCCTGTTGCTTTTCTTTCAGTCTTTTAATGTTGGGATTTTTTTCTATCGTTTTGTTTTTTTTTACCTAAAACTGCCCTTTCGTAAGTGAGGGACTTCTGTTTTGTGACTATAGCAAAGGGTGAAGAAAAATTGTGGGAAAAAAACCACAAAAATGAATATATATGAAAGATTTAATATTTTTTTCTGTACTTATTGGTTGTAAAAGGTAATATAACATTTACTCTTCTAAGTAGCTGCACTGATTAAAGCTGAATTGTGTCAACACCATAAAATTCAGTTTCTACTAACAAACAACTGCTTGACTATGGCTTATCAAAATTTCAAAACTTCACTGGTTTTGCTCATACATGTGCTTGCCACAATCAGCAAATATTTTTGTTTGATTTAAAAAAATAGTTCTCCATAGAAACTAGATAGAATTTAAATTAAATAATCAAATTGAGAAATCTGTTGCTACGGAAGAAAAGTTCTTTGCTTGTAAGTCAAAATGATTTCTGAAGTGCTGCAGAAACATTTCTTCTTTGTAAAGCCTCAGTTTCAGAGAAGTTGTGCTAATTTATTTTTATTTTTTTTAAGGAATAGAAATAAAATGAAGTGACATTCCAGGACTTTAGTTTTGTTGCTGTGTTTTTTCCCCTTTGCTGTAACAAGAGCACGAAATAGAGGTGTTCAAGTCAATATGAAGTGAAGATCTGGGGGTTTTGTTTTTTTTTCTTCCACCTGCTCCTTAAAATGATCATTTGAATCTACCTGCTTTTCATCAAACAGACACAGAAGACAAGGATTCAAACCAAGAAGTGGCTTGACAGTGAATGCAAAGGAAGAAATAAAAGAAAACAAAGAACTTTTCCATTTTGAGGTGGAGTGCTTAAAGCTACTGTTCCTCATGATCCCTTGTGCTGTCTCTTAGTAGCCATAACCGTGCAAGTTCAGAGAGTGATGAGTAAATAACATCCCTGGAGATGAGGAGGTGTGACTCTCCCTTTTAAGTTACGGGAGGAGCAGTTGCAGCTATTTTTGGCTGCAGTCTAGTGGGCTTTGCTGAATTACTCAGCAGTTTCTTCATCCAGTTGTATCTGAAGACGGTAACAAGTTCTGAATACGGACTAAAGAAAAAAAATTTTGCCTGCAAATCGCTGCAAATTAAGGTTTTTCTCTTGCTTGCTGTTGCTTTAGGTTTGCATTGGTTGTCTTGAGCTTTTAGGCAGGCTTGGGGTTTTCAGGGCTGGAGCACCTCTGCTACGAGGATGGGTTGAGGGAGCTGGGATTGTTCAGCTCGGTGAAGAGAAGGCACCGGAGAGACCTTATAACTGCCTTCCAATACCTGAAGGGAACCTCCAGGAAGGCTGGAGACGGACTTTTCACAAGAGCGTCCAGCAACGGGACAAGGGGAAATGGTTTTAAGCCGAAGGAGAATAGGTTTAGACTGCATCTTAGGAAGAAGTTCTTCAGTCCGAGGGTGATGAGACTTTGGAATAGATTACCCAGAGAAGTTGTGGATGCCCCCTCCCTGGAGGTGTTCAAAGCCAGGCTGGATGAGGCCTTGAGCAACTTGGTCTAGTTGAGAGGCCCATGTCAGGGAGGTTGGATTAGATGATTTCTGAGGTCCCTTCCAGCCAAAGCCATTCTATGATTCTTCTGCTTTTTAGGTTTTGAAATTTTCACTTTTTTAACAGTGACTACTTTTGTGATCTTCATGATCAGCTGACATTGAAGAGGCTGTGTATCCAATGTAGAAATTTATTTCTGTAAGATAGCTGATTGCCTGTGATATGTACTGGTTTTATTGTTTTTAAATGACGAAGCAAATGTAAATTCCACGTGCTGCATACGTTCAAAGAGGTCCTTTATAAACACACCAGTTCTGCAGACTTCAGTTTCTTGTTGTGTTTTCTTTTCTCGGAATTTACTTACCCCAGCCCCATCACAGAGGTCAGTACCGGTCTCATTTTCTGAGAACAGGTTGACGATTGAACAGATAATGCAACAACAAAACAGGAATTTACTAACTGGCTTGCTCATTGCTCCAAGGACTTGGTACTGCCTTCACATTCTAGCTGATGGGAACCACCGTGGGCTGCATTAATAAAAGTGTGTCCAGCAGGTCGAGGGAGGTTCTCCTCCCCCTTTACTCTACCCTGGTGAGACCACACCTGGAATACTGCATCCAGTTTTGGGCTCCCCAATTCGAAAAAGACAGGATTCTACTAGAGAGAGTCTAACGGAGGCTACGAGGATGATTAAGGGACTTGAACATCTCTCCTGTGAGGAAAGGCTGAGAGAACTGAGGCTGTTTAGTCTGGAGAAGAGGAGGCTGAGAGGGGATCTTATTCATGTCTATCAATATCTGAGGGGTGGGTGTCAAGAGGGAGGGAACAGACTCTTTTCTGTGGTGCCCAGTAGTAGGACAAGGAATAATGGGTACAAGCTAGAACATAGTAAGTTCCAACTCAATGTGAGGAGAAACTTGTTTGCTGTGAGGGTGATGGAACCTGGCCCAGGCTGCCCAGAGAGGTGGTGGAGTCTCCTTCTCTGGAGACTTTCAAAAGCTGCCTGGCCTGCCCTGGGTAATCCTGCTTTGGCAGGGGGATTGGGATAGATGATCTCTTGAGGTCCCTTCCAACCCCTAACATTCTATGATTCTATGTTCAGGTGCCCTCAGCCCCCATTTGGTTATGGGTGCTGTGAAATACCCCTGGGTAAGCAATGCTTTATAGCTTGGTGCTTTGGGATTTGAAAACGCAAGGCTTCGCTGTGCTGTTAGTGCTATAATTCTGAAGACTCATTCACAAAGAGCTGATCATAAATCTCATCAGGGAGTGTATTAGAGCCTGAACTTTGAGAATCAAATGTTTGTGAGTGGAGCTCAGACTTCTTTCTCATAAAAGTGAGAGTTTATAGAACTTGTTTTAAAGGGAAGTTTTGAAAAACTTCTGTGTTAGCTTACAAGGAGAAATGAAGCCAAGTTTCTAGTTATTTTAAATCTTAAATTAGCATTGAACTATTTTTGACATGTGCTGCATGATAGGAACCACTTTTGCATTCTGTCAACTTTGTAATAAATAGGAGGTCTTAGATATGAAAAATAAATGAAGTAAACTGACATATTTAAAATGCCTTTTCATTTTTAAGGCAAAAATCCACAACTTTTTGAAGCAAGCGCTGTGGCTATTAGGGTGCGGTTGTAACTCACAAATCACAAATTTAAACCTGAGCATGTTTCAGATGATGAACCACTAAGACTCACCAGAGCAGCCAGGATAACTATTGCTTTTCCTTCCGCAGTCTTAGTCCCTCATATTCTGCCAAATCTCACAGGATTAAAAGGCTTTCAAAGCCAAACAGTGCTGTGTGGGAACTACATTAGTATTTGCTGACTTGGGAGAGGAATGATGCTAACCCAATTTCCCACCATCGTGTCCCATTAGAAGACCTGTCTACTACCTGCAAGAAGAATCCTTCTGATGGGTCACATTCCCAAGTGGCTCAGCACAGTGTCCTAGAGGGAGGATTTTCATCCCCAACTTTGATTAACTCCCAAATGCTAAGGGTACTTCACCTGTTCAGAGCAGAATTAAGCTGCCATGCATTTATTTTTTTAAAAAAAAATTTTTAAGCAGCTCCCCATTTCATTGGTCATCTAAGAAATAGGCTAAGATGAAACTCTTTAACTTGTGAGTTGTAAGACAGCTTCCTTGTGGTTGCTCGCACAACTGATTGTCAAGCACAGCTACAGGTTTACCTAGAAAGTGCAAGTTATATCATGATCTGCTAAAATGAAGAATGAAAAAAAGGGCTTTTAGGCCTTCAGTCTCTCCCAGATTTAAATAGCACCTGAATCATGTAGTCCTTGACATGTCTCTCTGCTATGTCCTAAAGCAGTTCCTCCTCCTCCTGCTTGGACTTGATGCACCCTCCATGATCTTTTCTGGGCTGCTGGGGCTATGTATTGCAGGCACCATGTTCCAAGCATGTTCACAAGCTTATTTTTATAGGATAAGAGCTCTTGTTTTACCAGAATCTTTCCTCCAGCCAATTTCAAAATCCTTCATCTTTTCTTCAGGAGCTGGGGGATGTTGGCAGAATTTAGACAATTTTGGAAATGGTCACCACCTGAAGAATTTTTTGCAGTGTCAAAATATTAAAATATTGCTGGTGTCTGGAATTGGTGGATTCGGCATCTCTTGAAAAAGGTGGTGCAAGGTGCATTGTGTTTCCTCCCAGAGACTCCAAGATACTCCTCATAACAGCACACGTTATTTTGGCCAAATTTTTGTTTCTCCATGTGATTTCTATGTGCCTTCAGTGGAGAAGGATAGTCTCAGGTTTCTAAATTGTTATGTTGTCCTTTGTTGAACTCCTGTGGTTTCAGTGGAGCTTTCATTATACTTTAATACTAAGTAGGACAACCCTTAAAATTTTGCCTCTTACAGCAAATTGTTTTCAGTTTCGCTTTCAAATACCTCCTGAAAACGGGCAACTGGATCTCTACCTACTCTCTAGTCCTTGCTATACCTACCTTATATATCTATTTACTTTCAATTCATAGGCCTCAGCAGCTGAAGGGGGAAAGAAATTCTGAGAAAACCCTAATTCAAAGTGCAACAAATCGATTTTCCTACTCTCCCTAAAAATAAGACAATTGGGCATTGTGCTTCCTCACCAAGGCAGTACGATATCAGTATTACAGAGTGTACTGGGGAGTCCATCTGGAAACAAAAAATTGGTATGTTGATTTGGCGAGTTTCCCAGTCACTGCTGAAGATGCGGTTTCCTGAAAAAGTGAAAAACATGTCCTCAGTCAATACATGACTTTCCCCATCAGATGGTGCTCAAGGACAGATTTATTGGGCATTTCATTCTCCAGCAGACAAACTCACTGATACAACATGAAGGTAAAGGCTTCTCTGCACGCTAAAGCTGGGTGGGCCTTTTGGAAAGATCAAAAGCTGCTATTGAACTTGTTTTTCCTTTGCAGGAGGAAAAAAAAAGATAGGAAGAGGCAAGTCTCTGGCCCAAACCAGAGTNAAAAAAATAAATAAATAAATAAATAAAAAAAGAAGATAGGAAGAGGCAAGTCTCTGACTCAAACCAGAGTAAGAGTTGAGTGAGAAGGACTACTTGTGACACAACCTGTGTTACCTACCACTGCCATTGCTACTGAGAACATTCAGGAAAGCAGTTCCCAGAGATGATGAGGCTCTAACCCAGCAGTAGTGGAAAGGAGTCTGAAAAGGGTGGGAGGAGCAGCAGTGAGGAAGGGAGAAAGCACTTGCAAGGAGACAAGAGTCTTAGGAGATTTGTGATTCTTCTTCACAGTGCTGGAGATCCGCCTTGACACTTGCATTCTGTGTATCTCAAAGTGCTTTGGATAGGTAACAACGTGCTAGCATGTTCTGAAGCACCAAGAGCTTAAAACCGTATTTCATAAATGCAACCTCCAATTTCATGTGCTTGTACTACAGGACACCCCCTTCCAGTGCCAATGATCTGAGCATGCACTGCACTAACGGACAACCAGCAAAGCAGTAAGGTTCCTGAAACCTGCATTCATTATTTAAAATTGTGCCATAAAAAAAAATTACAACCATTTGGGAAAAAAAAAAAAGGCAGTTTTCCCCAGATACAAGCCAATTGCTTGGTCATTGCGAGCACACAAATGAGAAAGCTCTACGGGGAGTAAACTAAATGTTGATGTGCAACATTCACATTTATTTGCTTGGTCAGATTTCAGGTGGGCCCGACGTAAACCACCTCATTTAAACAGTCTCATCTGCAAAGAGAACGTGGTTTCTAAACTGAAATCCAAACGCAAGGCTTCTTTCTTATTCAAACATGATTCTGATAATGCAGTGACAATTTTACCGATAAAACCTATTTTCCTTTCGGAAGACAAATTCAGATTTGTTTTTAAAGCTTGCTGGCTTTGTCTCAACTCAGTTTTAGTTCCAAACAGGACATGATCATTAAAGGGTAGCGAAGTATTGCCTTCCACAAAGATTATTTTTTTGAGAACAGGCATTTGACTGAGATTTCTTGGGTTCACAGACTCATTCCTCTGCTGCTTAGGCTTTGCATTTGACACACAGCAGAAACTTCCAGAGCTCGAACAGAGAAAAAAGACTGAAAGACCTGTGCCAATAAAAGAGTTTAGGAATATTTGACATATCAAATACATACATGAAACAAATATTTTGGAAAAGCTGTTAGAAGAAAGTCTTAAATGCCCATCTAGAAAATGAATTCATCAACCCCACCCACAAACCTTTGAAAGACATTTACCCTGTGTTTTTAAAAGGAAATTCTGATTTTTAATAGTTCTTTCAAAACAAACTTAAATAAAAAAAAAAAAAGAATCTTATTGCCCACAGATTTAGAAATGTGCTAATGAAAAAGAAAAGTCATGATTTCACAGTGTACATTCTTCAATGAAAGTTATAATCTTGTAACAAGTAGAACAAAAACTATTTCTGCGCTGTGCTGAAATGCGTGCGTTGCGCTAAAGCAAGCTCAAAACTGAAGACTGGATAAGTGGGACAGAAAGTGCAAATTCCTGAGAGCTACAGTTAGGTATCATTTATTTTAATGCGTCCTCCCTCCTCATATGCGCTCAAATGGCAGCCATTTACGGAGGGCGAAGAAATCCACATTTCTTATGGGTGTTGCTAAGGTGCACAGCGACTTCTACTGATTCCAGGGTCCCGCTGTGCTACTTGTCTGTACAAACAAATTAGACGGAACATTTTTGTTCCTTGGAGTGCATAGCTCAGGCAAAGAACAGATGATCTTTCCCCTTTTACAGATGAGGAAACAAAAAGTAAAACAAGTTGATCAGGGTCACAAGTGTGAGTGAATGAGCTTTCTACAGTCTCCCTGGTCCCCGACTCGAACAGGAGACTGCTCGCTTCGTCTACATGCAGCGCTCTGCAACTATTCTACTGCTGTGTTTCCACTGCAACAAAGAAACTAAGGTGCAAAAAAAGCAATTTTGAATAAGAACATTATTTATCCGCTTGGAGTTTTCTCTTTTTAGGGCTTCTTATGTCCTGTTAGGTGCCCTCAGCTCTTGTCGACACTAGTGAAAGACAAAGTAATTCAGATTTCCTTTGGTGATACCTTTCGAAGGTAACATATTGCCAAAAATTCAGAAAGTAAAAATTCAAGCTATTCAGGTCTCGTCTTTGTTGCAACTCCTTTCTATCAACTGTATTTGCAATTCTGCTCCTACGGCTGGTTCCTTCTCTTCTTCCTCTTTTTCTGCATCACAGCTCTTCGAACAAACTGGGCTTCAGGAATATATTTATTCTTCTTACAAAGTCTATATGGTAGGTGCATTGTGCAATTTTCAGTGTTACTCATATTAAAGCTCTGGTTAAAACAAGTATGATTTGATTATAAATAAAATCTGAAATGATACAAATATCTTAAGAACCCATTCATCACTGGACTTTCAACAATGATAAGTGGGTATTGAACCTGCGTAACTTGGTTCCACAAGAGATGATGTGATAAGGCACATTTCCATCCTATCTTAATAGTGGAAAAATGTAATTAAAGCATTGCCGTAAGTTATTTATAAAAGAGATTTTTTTTTTTCTTTTTTATGTCTTCAGCTTTGCAATCACTGCAGTATTCCTTTCACTTAGTTAATGCCATTGACTTTACCCAAATGGAAGTGGTTAGATCCACAGTGAGGCTTGGGTTGTGGGGCTTTTTTTAATGGACCCCGTAGTCTGATCAGAGAGTTTGGAATCCTAATTCGATACGTCCATGGTTTACTACCAATAGTTCTCCTTTTGCTCTGTTCAGTACGTCTGGTTCTCAGGCTTATTTCTCTGCCTTTCCCCTTGCGATGCCTGCCTAACTAACCGTGGTGGTGGCATAGGTCTTGCTGCCCCATGGTCTGCAGTCAAATCTTCCCTACTTAAAGTGCCGAATCTTGGTCTCGTCAGCAATGGCTGCCTGAACCCAACAGATGGTTGAGGCAAGGTGCTTGGCTCCTGCTGCTCTCCTCGTCCGTCTTGGCTCCCGTCCACTTCATTCTTCCATTCCACCCTAAACTCAGGCAGTGGCCTCTGCTGTCTCAGTCTCTGGTCTCTCAAGATTTTCCCTGCTCTGGGTCTTAGATTGAGCACCGTGGTAGCGGCGTCCAACTCGGAGTCGCTGCTGTCACCCACTGTTAATTGAAAACAAAATTTGAATTTTAGGTGCAGAATAGTACTGTTTCAGGAATATTTGCGTAACAGCACACTGAGCACTAGCAGCCATAGAGTAAACTTTCCCCATGCTTCCTACATTTGGTGCTTTCTGATAAGAACCAGTAATAGACACTTAACTCTGCTAGGACGAAGGACAGATTTGACTCACAAACAAACATCCCTTCCCTCAAAACTATGATTTTTAGAAAGTCCGCACTCAGCTGTTCTTTAATTGCCAAGTGCCCCTCTGTTTGAGTTGACATTTCCCCAGTTATGGCTCTGGACGTGGACAAACCTGTCTCTCTCTCTCTCTGATCTACTTGGGGTCTAGTCCCTGTTTACATCCAAGCAGGATATGAAATGAGATATCTCACCCTCACATCCCATGAACTCTAATCTGAGAGGCATTTCCAGAGCATGACATATACAGGAGCTCTAGAAACTTGGCTTTGGAAAAGGAGTGTCAATATTCCACTGAGCAGAGGATCTCCCTAGGTCAATGTACAGATGGGAGGAAACACTGTGTCCTTAATACGCCTGAATGTAAGAGACCAAAGCAAATCCAGAGGGCAAACCTCACAGGTTGCAAGTGCTGCAGACTCCTTCACACCCTCACAGCAGGGTAGAAATTGGTCAAGGGAAAGCTGGTGTAGTCATTCAGGGAATGCTCTTAAACAGTCACTATCAAGTAAACCAAGCTGGAAACTTTCTGCATTTGTACATCTACATATATTCTCCCCAGCAGGCTTCTTTTTAATTGATCAACGTCTTCATCAAAACTTTCACACTTCAGTTATTTGATAATCGTTTTAACAATCATTTATGATTGCCTCAGATTTGTTCTTAGACTGAAGTTAGATATGACTTAAGGCAGATGTGTACTTCATCCAGCTCTGGAGCCCCCAACACAAGAAGGACATGGATCTCTTGGAGAGGGTCCAGAGGGGAGCCACAGAAATGATAAGAGGGCTGGAGCACCTCTCCTATGAGGACAGGCTGAGGGAGTTGGGGTTGTTCAGCCTGAAGGAGAGAAGGCTCTGAGAAGACATTAGAGCGGCCTCCAGTACCTGAAGGGGGCTACAGAAAAGCTGGGGAGGGACTTTTTTTAAGAGCATGTGGTGACAGGAAAAGGGGCAATGTTTTTAAACTAGAGCAGGGGAGATTTAGATTAGACATTAGAAAGAAGTTCTTTACTATGAGGGTGGTGAAACACTGGAACAGTTTGCCCAGAGAAGCTGTGGAGCCTCATCCCTGGAAGTGTTTAAGACCAGATCTAGTGGGAGGTGTCCCTGCCCATGGCAGGGGTGTTCGAACTAGATGATTGTTTAATTTCCTTTCCAGCTCAAGACGATCTATGATTCTATAATGTTTTAAATATATCAAAGCAAAGAACTGTGTATTATGCAACTGTCATAAGAACAACTTTAGTCACCTACATGTTATTTCTTTTAAAAAGGTGAGGAAGGGGTCAACAAAATACATCAGCATAAAATTGTCTATTCACCCAGATAATTATATATCAAGGAAGGTCTTCATCAGACCATGTTTGCAGGCTTTTCACCCCCTAAATATGTCAAATAATATATTTTTTGACAATTGAGTAATCTGGAGGCATATTTCCTCTTTAATTCTGGGTGACAGTAGGTGACCTCTACACACATAACTACACAACAAAAAGCACCCAACATTCAGGGAAGCAAAGATGGAATTATTAACAGAGAAAAACATGGTCTATCGCTAAATTAATTTGGAAGAGTGGGAAACTAATTGGGATGGGTATCAGGACATTTTAGTGACTGTGCAGGGTTTTAATCTTCCCAGCAAGAGATCTTGATGGTTGCTTCTCATGAAAGGAAATGCTCCTGAGCACGGTGTAAACATGGTAATGCAACTGGTAATAATCGAAAGTAATACATAAAATTGGGCAAAGTTTTAACATCAAATGATTGTATTCTTCCAGATTTTTATTTCCAGAATTCCAATCTGAAACATTTGTGAATTTAAGCAGGAAAAAAAAAAAAAATTAACAATTTGGTTGAAAACCATAGCATTTTGAGAAGTTCTTCATGAGAACTATAAACCAGGCCTCATGTCCTCACTTTCCTCTCTGGTTTGACTCTCAGAGCAGTGTCCTCTACCCTGACCTCAGGCAGAAAAGAAACCAAACAGGCTCATAATCCAAGAGGGACATCTGGACATTATGGAATAAAGAGAAGGAGAATGAGCCGTCTCAGTGTTTCTGGTGCAGAAGTGTTTCAGGCCGCTGCCTGCTCACGTAAGGAGATGTGCTGGGAGGGCTACACCATTCCAACAGTCAAACTGAGAAAACCCCACGAGACTCTGCTTGCTGGGGCATTTCTCTACACTCAAATTACCTGCTTCAGGACTCACAGCTTTTAATGCTCTAAGACCTGCTAAATATTCAACACCTAGAAATATGCTACGGAAGCATTAACTCTAGGATGAAAGCATGTGCTCATAAAACATTTGCTATTGATTTGAAAATTAATAAGTTGATTGCTCTATGTCATCCCCGGAAAAATTTTCCTTCTACATCGGCAAAATGACTGCAGCACAGTAAGAGACAGCAGAAAAGCTTTTGTTACCTCTGGAAGATGTTTTGTTTCTCACTCGTAGTTTCTCTGGGAGTTTAGTGTTTTTAGGAAGCGAAAGGAATCTTTTTGTGTTTGCAGCAGCCTGCATGCAGAGAGACATGAGAAATGTGAAGTTACTGAAGACTGAAGTACTTGCATAATGCATGTTAAGATACTCGGCTGAGGCTTGAACAGATTTTTGTAGCTGAAGGGCTGGAGAGTAGTTTGGGATTAGCTAATACGTGATCTTTTACTACACACTCAAGTTAACACTGATTGCTGGTTGAGGTCTGTGCTAACTAAGGTAAAGACCGAGTAATCTCCAGCAGCTTAATCAAAGGAAAGCCTAGTGAGATACTCTCTGAGATCAAAGTTAATAAATGTATGCTCTCTAACCTCAACCTTACCTGTACAGGTTTGCCTAAGGAAGATAAATGCTGCAAGCACGGCATCACTTCATGCAACTCCAGTTTGAAACTTTTTATTAGTTAGCTGCAAAATTAATGCCGAGACTGAAGCTCAGGCACAAGAACTAATCTGTATTCTGATCCTGCAAGCGCTTTATACATATAAATGACTTTATACAGTTGACTAGTCACAGTACGGTTGATGGGGAAGTTAGGGACCAGCGTGATCATTTACCAGCTCAGGGCATAAAATTCTTGTTTTCCTAAGACTAAGCTTTAAAGGCCCTGGGAGCATACTCCCAGGCCTCATACTTCCTGGAACAAGAGAGGTACTTTCCAGGACAGGTTGCTTTTTTTTTTTTTGAATTCAAAAGTTTCTCAAGGACATCCTTTCTTACATTTGCACAAAGATTTTTTAAAAACCTTTAAAGTCTACCAGCTCTCTGCTTGTGCCGTTCATTGTTGTACACTGAAAGGGAACCTGAAAGGAAATCGATTTTCCATAAGAGATACTTCCTTTTTTGGATAGTGTTGTGCTACTCAGGACCACTATGCTTCCCTCTGTGGTGGGTTTATCTAAAGATAATTATTTTTTTAAATTATGGCCTGTGCATTTAAAAAAAGCTGCCAGACATCCTGTTTCTTTCCTTGCCCTCAAAATGTCTCAATCCTGTCGAGTTTCTTTATTCCACCTAGTCAATCATTTATTTTTATGACAAAAACAACATATGTAACTTTGGTTGAGAGAAAAAAAATCCTTCAGAAACAGACTTATTGTCACAGTTAACACCACAGTAGCCCTGGTAATGATCACAAATGAGATATAACATTTCTTGGAGACATCATTCCAACCTCAGCTGCTGAAGGACAGCTGTATCAATGAAGACAACAGTCACTAAGTATTCCTGTAACATTGAAATACATACTTACAGGATGCTTCATTTCCTTGATACCTAAAATAGGAAGATGATTTGAGGGATCAGCTTCCCTGGTCTGAAGTTTACACTGAAGGTATTGCAGGATTGCCTCAGAGAGCCAAATATTATCATACCACAGCATTTCTGCTAAGTGAAGGGGGTTTTCCTATTCTGGGTGAAAACCTCAAGTCCCAATTAAATGTGGTGAATACTAAAGAGCCCACAACATTTTTCAAATGAAGAGCTCAGTCTGACTACTTGATAAAAAGTTCTCTTCCCGTATTTTAGAGCATACTGTAAGTAGTTTGTCTATCTCTGAGTAATTTTCAACCTCGATCATCCATGCTTCATTACAATACTGATAGTGAATACTCACCATCCTTTAGAAGTACACTGTATTTAGAGCCTGTTCAACTCCTCTGAGACAAAAACATGGCAGTGGATTCCACTCCCATACCACATTCTACAAGACTGAGGCTTTGCCGAACGGTCAACACAAATTAAGGGGCCCATGTCTGCAATTCAAGGTGTAAGTGTGACATTCTATTTGCAGTTGCCTTACAAATTCAGGAATTTGTTTATTTATTTATGGGTTTCAGAAGATGTTTTTCTGTATGACATTTAGCTACAAAGAACTGCTTTCTCTAAAACAACCAAAATGCAAGTACCGGTCTTTCTCTTGACAGGCTGTTTGTTTTCCTCAGGCTCTCCCTAAGGCTGTGCCGGCGACGGATAAGAATTTCTTTGGCTTGCTTTTCATTTGCATCTGCAGCCAGGCTGTGTCGGTTATATGACATTGTCTGAAAGACAAAAGCAGTGGTCACATTCTGAAAAGCATAATGTCAAATGTGTTAAACTATATGCACAGGCTTTTTGCTTTAACGTTTTAATAAGCATCATAAACCTCTGTAAATAAAATCATATTGCAGAAATTTATGCTAGCATTTTTTTCAGTCGTCTGCTTCACAAGCACCTGTTTTGTTTGTTGCTATTATTTTTTTTTTTTTTAACCTGCTGATATTTATAATGAAAGAGAAATTGGAAAAAGCTGGCTTAATATAGTGTTTACCCCCGCATTGTACCAGCTCGGTCAATATGTCAATAGAAGATGCATATTTGAAAGGGATAAGATGAGTCACCTACGGGGAAGTCATTTTTACCTCCAGCAAGCTGAAGCTTGCTCCACTTTTGAATGTTTTCCAAGGGCTCAGGCATACACGCTACTTAGCCACAGGAGGGTAAATGTGAAATGTCCTTTTGCTTTTATTTCACAATTTTTCCAGCTCATCACCTCTGCTCTTAATACAAACAACGTCACAACTGGAGGCAAATGGGAAATCTAATCCCGTATCGCGAAAAAAATACTGATATAGGTGGGCAGTGTTGGGTTGAATTTGTACCTATGATCTTTTTTATATAATGCAAGTATATTGGAGGTAATATGACAAAAACATTAAGCTTTAACGATAGTATAAGATCAAGGAAGCTATTTACACAAGGGAGTATGAATATGACAGGACATGGATTCATAGGCAGTAGAAGTAAATAACAGCATTAATTCTTATGCTATGGTACAGTAGATATACTAGCCCAAAGATATGTTAGGAGGGCAATCAGTATATTCAACGAGTAGATGACTATTTAAGTATGTAACTCCATCCTTACTCGATGTCGTATTTGGTAGAGATTCTTTGTTAGCATTTCCCGCATGTTTTCCATTTCAGTGGGAGAAAGTGGCTTTATCTTTCCTTCGTGATATTCACTGTGGCAAAATAAAAAAAAAGGAAAATTGAAGAAAGAGAGAGAAGAAAAATGATTTATTTTGCTGATTGGGAATTGCATTTGAACCTTTTCCTGTGTTAGAGTTGGAAACAACATTTCAAAACAACCGAGTTACAAGTGAAAATGTAATGTAGGAATGAATTCCTGATCTCATTTGAGTCAGCGGTGAGGCTCAAAACTCAGTCTCCAAAATTTGATATAAATCGCATTAAATTGTAAATTTGATTAAGGTACTTTTCAAAATGCCCCTCAGGCTTCCCCCGGAGCTATCTGCAGCAGATGGGCAGGCACTGGTTCAAATCCAGCTTCGCTCTATAGGGCAAATCAACGTTCCTGTGAGCAGCTGCCCTTGTAAAACAACACACTCCAGATGAGCACAGCTTACCGAGCGCTTCGTGTGTGAGCTGCAGGCAAAACGCTCTTGGTTCGTGTTCCCATACTGTTCAGGTGACATTTGGACACAAAATGCCCTAGGTCAAAGTGATTATCCTGCCCACAGATTGGACTGTGAACTAAATTACGTGGACCCAGCCCAAATGCTTGGCCACTCTGGCATCACTTGCTTACCTGAGAGACACTGATGATGGGACCTTGCTTATCATTCCACTCTCAGCCATTTCAATGGCATGTTTGATTTCCAGTTTCTTGTATAAAGAAACAATGCTGGATTTGGGCTGGTTCTCCCGGATCAGAAGTCTTCGCAGGTATTTGTTGTCAAACTTTTTAAACCTGTACATGAGGCAAATCAACCCAACCAGTTAAATTTTCCTGCGCATAGTTAAAGAAAACCAATACACTGTAGCTAACGCAACTGTGAAGAGGTTTATTCCCTGGGAATGTGTCTGTTCATATTAACAACCCACTGCTGAGTAACATAAAAAAGGATCAAGTTCATCTTTGCTTCAGATAGATGGGCTTAACCTGTGTTTTGGTTAATATGTTAATAGACAGTCTCCCTAGCAGCAACTTTTAATTTTTAGGTGTTCTGTGCTATTAGACAATATTATTTTTAATACTCCATTTTCACTGAGACAAAGAGAACATTAAATATTTACTGTAATAACAAATAAAAGGCCTAAATTTGCACCACCTGCTATTTCTTTGAAATCTTAGACTGCTTTTGTAAAACTTTGGAAGTTCTCCCTTCCTCTAAAGCAACTGCAATTCTCTTGGATGCTTAGTGAAAAAATATTGATTGCAGCTGAGGTGTTTTGCTTGTCAGAAAATATTTTGCCCTACAGCCATTCTGAAATTCTTCTTGCGTTTGAGTCTGAAGGTCATGAAGAGGTGGGACCCTCCTTTGCTTTGTAATCTGGTAACTAAAGATCTCACAGGGGCTGGAGGACAACCAGGCTGAATAAAGGAAAGTTGTACCCTTGTCAGGCATCTGTCAGGAGAGTGTTCTCATTGTGTTGCCCTCAGGTCATTTGGAAAGGGATTTTCTCAGCCCTTCCTGCTGCTGCTATTCCTCTTTCTTTGTATGAAACACTGAAATTCTTGTTAGCACAGTGACTAGAAGGTGGGTGAACAATGCCCGTGCTTTGGATCTAAAGGATTTGGGTGTTAAAAAAGTGTGCAGCTGAGAAAAAGAAGTTAGATCCAAACCAATGATGACAATGATGATTCAGCAGCGAAAGTGAAAACATGAATTATTCAGGTCTTGCCAGCGGCAATCTTCTTAACTGACACTGTCTTAAATAATATCATCAAGAACTGTGGAGCTGCCTGCCATCAGGATCTCTCATGCACCTCATGCCAGCCAGTGCCTTGATCTTCTTAGAGAAAGTCCCAAAAGCTTTTGTATGTTTCCCATCAAATAGGGAACTACCCTCTCATTTAACACTGCAGAGACAATACAGTTTGCAGGAGGAAAGCCAGATGGGATGAAAGGCTCAGCAGACGTATAGGAAACGCTCTGAAACAGTCAGAAACAGGGAGAGGACAGATAGTCTCAGAAGGTACCCTGAGGTCAGAGGGCTGCCTTTCTTCTCAGCTGGAGATTTTGTTCTACTTGCTTGTGGTTTAGTAAAAAGACATTGTTTTGCTGCTTTCCCTTTGTAACCCACGCGTTCTAAAAACAACCACCACTTTCAAGAGTAAAATGCTGAAAATGAAATATGATGCCCAACAGCTTTGGTTTGTTGCTGCTGAGCCAGTTGAGCCTCTCCTGCATAACAAAGACTTTTAAATGCCATTCTTACTTATCTCTCCAAAAGTTGTGACCCCAGTGTCCACACACATCTTCAATTCCAGTCTTCACGTGGTCGAAGAACTAAAGGGGAAACATTGGTGCATTACATAAACTTATAGATATCACTTGGCTTGCCCTTCGGCATTCTTAGATTCTAACTTACTTCAAAACAGAAACATCTAGTCAAAACTCAGGACGATGCTTCAGTTTAACTAAACGCAGTCTAACCAAACTCCGAGATGACTTCTGTTTTATACCCTGGAGCTTCCTTAGCTCACAGCCTCAAAAGGACAGACGTTCGTTACTCATTTCCTCAAAGTCAGTCTTGCTTAGCTCCCTACCTAAATATGAAGGTTTATCCCATATTTTCACTTCTTTTAAGTTCCCTAACCACTCAGGACTATGCCTTCTTTTAAGACACAACTTGACAGAGTGCTCAGCCATCTCATTTAAAGTTTTTACTTAAAAGGTTGGAGCAGATGATCCTTGAGGTCCCTTCCAATCTGGCATTCTATGATTCTATGATTCTCCAGGGACTTCCTGACAGTCAACCAGGTATGGCTTTGTGGAGGACAGCTTGAGTGGGCAGCAGTTCCCCATCATCACCAGCCCCTCAAGATGCACAAGACTGAGCTGAGATACCCAGCGTCAGGTCCTGAGCTCCTATTTTAGGGAACTGTGGTCTACCTCAAAGCATCCTAATCATCTAATATGAGAAACACACTCTTCCTCAGCATATTATGAATTGTGAAAGAGTGAATCAGTTCAGCTAAGATCTCACTTGATCCCCAAAGGCAGCTTGTTTGTTCTTAATTCAAGTACCATGGTAGGGGTCAAACTCGGGAAAATCTTGGTGGATATGTCCAAAAGAAAAGGTCTAAAAGGACAGACTTTTAGATGCCTAGATTGACTTCTTTGCTGAGTGTGGCCCTTATTGTTCTTCATTTTTGGAATTTCAAATGACCTGCCAAAGGTATGCCACAAAGAGAAATACATTCAAGAATATGCATGGCTAATAAACTGCAATAATTGGAGACATACACATGCCAAATACAAATCCATAATGAAGCTGATGATGTGACAGTTAAGTTGGTTTAAGAATATTTTTAGGAGGAGTTTGCATTTGTTTAATGAGACTAACTCAAATACAACATAATGCAATTAAATTGGTAAAAGTTTCCCAATGTAGCCAAATTCTTAAATAACACATATCTCATACATGGAACAAACTACAGAAAGCTAAGTTACCTCAAGAGGTGAACAATTAAGAAAGTGCAGATTCCAAAATAACGTCACATAATAATGCTAATTTTGGCCATTGCCAAAGGTTAAACATAAGCTTTAGAGTTACTGTGCTATCAAAAAGAAATCTAAGAGAGCATGTGTCTGTAATACCATATGTATACTGAATTCTTGCCTTACTGAAAGCCACTAGGAATTTCATCTACATGAGGGTTTCATTTGAAGCTGCAACGTACCCTGTTATAAATTTCTTCACTGACAGCAGGTTGCTTTTTATTTGACCTTTTGACATCCAGAAACTCCACCAGTGGACGAATTGTTATTCCCTGTGAAGAAGAAAAAATAAAATAAATAAAAAGGCAAATAGTTCTTGGGGTGTTTTTTTTTCCATAAACATGAAGAAAAAACAGAACCTTTCAGTCTTTTCCAACTCTGTCTGAGCATCACAAATGGCTGCGGATACCTTTTAAGTTCTGGATACACTTTCACCTTCCTAAAGTCCAAATCTAGCCTGACA
Organism: Baryphthengus martii; assembly: GCA_013396935.1. Lineage (NCBI taxonomy): Eukaryota > Metazoa > Chordata > Aves > Coraciiformes > Momotidae > Baryphthengus > Baryphthengus martii. The sequence goes on along the minus strand of VWZK01019793.1, from coordinate 313,298 downwards.
GAATAATTATAATAATGAATTCACTCTTTTGGTTAGGAGGTGTTGCACTTAGCTACGAAGCCCCTGTCAGCACACAGACTCTGTTAATACAAAAGAAGGAAGGAAGGGGCTTCCCAAAGCCAATTAGTCCAAGAGGGGCAACCTGACAAACCTCATCAGGAATACATCAGTTGACCCATCCAGAATACTTTGCAATTTTTTTTTTTCACTTTTGTATTAGAAAAATCCTCACTATTTTTTTCTTTTTCTGAATTATTAAACGGATCCGCCATCATTCCAAAGCAAACATATAAAGTCCTCTTTTTTAGTGTTTACTTTCAAAACAGGTACTCGAAGATGTGTCAACAGTAGCACTAAAATTGCTATTCACGATCAGGACACTAAGACTTTTTGTAAATATGTGTCCTTGCCTGACTACTCTCAGAGAAAGAACAAAAAGTTTTGCCTATCACAGAATGACATAATGGTTTTGAACAATTATTTGTGGAAGAATTGATATAATTTGTTTGTTTGTATAGGCTCACTGGCTCAGGACAGAGGAATGAATCTCTCCTGGTGTTGAGATCAGTCCCTACTATCCCAGACAACCAGGTCACATATTTCTTTTCGTAAATGAATCAAGCTTTATCTCAAAAGTAGTTAGGTTTCTCTGCCCCACTGCTCATACTGGAACACTCATCCTGTACCTCATTGTTCTGATAATTAGAAAGCTGCTTCTTAATTGCATCATGGTCACTTTGTGCCACTTTGTTCTTCTGCCAACTTTTGTCTTTTTAATTTAAACAGTGTTCCTCCTTCTCTGGTGTTCACTCCCTCATATAAACAGTAATTATATTCCCTCTTCTTTATTTTGCTAAGGCCACAGCATCCTGGACTGCTTTCACATGACAGGCTTACCAGTCCTGCGATCACTCTAGAACATGACACTGATGAAAATACCTGCCTCAGGAGGTCTTAAGATCCAATTTGCCTTTCTCTGTCCCCACTGCATCAGAGTTTTAAACTCTACTCTGTTATCAACTAGTACTCCCGTGTCTTTTTTCCTTTCTATTTGCTTCCAAATTAAAGGTTCCCATTTCATAAGAGAAATCCCTAGTAAGAAATTGCCAGCAAGAAAATGTTCGCACTTATTACTGTTAAATTTCATTCTATTATATTGGCCCTTGGTTATTTTCTTCTTTCTGCAGGATACCCCATCTCACTGTCACTCCACCCTCCAAAGCCTGTCATCAAAAAACATCAGCAACAAAAAACTCCTACATATATGTGCCATGGTCAATAATGGGAATATTTAAAAAACCCAAAAATCATCCCCAGGAACCATCTCTGAGGAATTCCCTTAATAATGTCTCATCAGCCTACTATCTAACCAGGGAGGCTGAATGCTGGAGCAGGTGCCCAAAGAGGCTGGGGAATCTCCACCCACAGAGATACTCAGAAGTCAACTTAACGTGGCCCTGAGCAACATGATCTAGCTTTGAGGATGACCTTGCTTTGGGCATGGGGTTGCACTAGAGACCCCCAGAGGTCCTTTCTGACCCAGTGGACCATATGCTTCTATTTCCCTTTATAGAAGAAATTGTCAACTCCTTCCCCATTCTCTTTACAATCATCCTAATGCCAATCTAAGCCTTAGTTCAATGAGTAGTTAAGCTAAAAATGCAATCTCTTGTGTAGCCCTCTCCCCCAAAGATTTTATAGTGGTCCAGTTCAATGAGATTACTCTAGAAAATAAATTGCCTTATCAAAGGATGATACCAGGTTTCCCTTTGGTAAACCATGTTGCATTTCATAACACATTCCATTCATCTCTGTATTTGTAAGTATTCTATCCCTCAAAATCAGTTTTCACAGCTTACAGGCTAAGGTCAAATAACTGACCTCCAGATGCTTCTCCAGCCACCTGTTCCCATTTCCCAAGCACAAGCACAAATACTTGCTACTTCCCGTCTCTGCATGTAAAAGGCAGGCTAAAAAAACCCATATAGACCTGAAATTCTACGTACTAGCCTCTCACATCTCTCTCACTGCTCCAGATAATGACAAGCTTGATATGTTTAGCTGAGTGTCTTAGCCTCCTCTACATTTTGCTGGTTTCAGTCACTTCCCTCTTTCTTGGCCACTCTTGGCCAGGCCTCCATGGCCAGGTTGACTCCAGAGCCAAGTTTTTCACATTGTTCCACACACCTGGTGCTTTTCTATGGATGTCCAGCTGGTTTGCAGCATCACTGCATAACACCAAGGCTCACATACTCCAGTTCACCTCTCAGTGTCCTCAGTGTTTCCACGCCCTGCTCGCTGTGCACCATATCCAACAACAAACTCCTGGGTAAATGCACAACTTGAAATGTTCTAGCAAGGAATTAGTGCTGGGGCTGTAGCCAGATTATTTTTTATCTCTACTCCAACCTCCCTAGGACTTAAATGCTTAATACTACTTACGTGTTAGCATAAGTACTTAATATCTGGCATACTTTTGCTACCTGTCTGTGATCTGCATAGCTTTTTTTTCCTTAAACTATGACCATGGAGAGTATCTTCAGGTATGTTCCTTCCAGCAAATGAAGACATTTGGTTTTCTGCCTGCTGCTTATTTACAAGCTATTCAAGAAAGAAGAAGTCCAGAAGAGGAAAAGCATTACCTGAATGAAAACGGTAAAGAATATCACCACAATAACAGCAGTGATGAACAATTTCTTCCTGGGAAACACAGCAGGAGGAAGCAGGAATACAAGTGAAAAACAAATAGCTCCTCGGAGGCCTCCATAGGCGATAATGAATTGGTCCTTAAAAGTGAGAGGAATTGTCCGGAACACGTTAATGATCTGAGTCAGAACAAAAACACCTGAGAGAAAAAAAAAAAAAACAAAACAGAAATATAGGGAGGAGGGAAAAAAAGGGAAATTAAATTACACAGAAATCCCTCAAAATGCTAATATTTGTTTTAAAACACTTTTATTTCCTTCTTACCTATATATTATTGAAGAAATGAGATGTTACTTAGCAGCTTGAGAATATCATGGAAGAAAAATCTAAAATGCCTAAGGAGCTGATGCTCTTAAACATATTTAGTGAGCTAACCAGATTTAGGTCCTGAAGCAGCTAACTGATCTTCAGAAGACAGCTATCTGCTAGACTCTGTACCTCTAGAACAGCAATTTTTCTGTACAAGAACAGATCAGGACTCCTATTTTTTATTTTTTTTTTTTAAATATGATTTGAGGTGCTTTTGAACACTTTGGCATGTCATCTCCATCAATCTCTGTTTTGACTCCTGCAAACTCCATTCATTTAATTTTACTTGCACAAACAGGAAGGATGAAGAACTGGGGTTGGAGAAGACATAAATACATAAATAAACAAACATAAATAAAAAAAGCCACCCACAACTTGTTTGATTGATGTACAAGTGCTAAATATTTCAAGGAAAAATTGCTTATTTGTAACTAAATGTTTACTTAAATATACGTACTCTGACTAACAAGCAGACCTCCTCTAACTTCAGATGGGCAGGATCAGGACCAAACTGAATTCTGGATTTCATTTTGGGGGAAGGTGGAAGCTGACCCTGTGATCTAGGATGTGTTACAAATAAGACTGCTCTACAAACTGATGAGACTCGTCTAAATTTTGGTATTTTCTACTCGAGAAGAGGTAAAAAGTTTCACTTGCAAAGAATATTGATGCATAGTTCAAGACTTGCTTACCCAGCGCCCTCCAGATTAAACAGAAAAGGAGAGTGAAGCTCACAAAGGCCCAGTTCCATTCATGGTTCTTCCCAACTGTAGACACTCCCATGAAGATGAAGATTAAGGTCTCACTGACACTGCTCAGCATTTTCATGAAATACTTTATTGTCGTATAAGATTTTTGAGAAACATTTTCCTCCACATATTTATTCATGGTCATGGCACAAGCTGTAATCCTGAAAGACAAATATTATCACGCATTTTACTTCCTTTATTTTTTTTTCAAGTCCCTCTCATCTCTACCAGAATATTACTCACTTTTCCATAGTCCCCCTTAAAATACAAAGCATAATTTATTCCATAACCAATCTCAAATTTCTAGACTTGGTGAACCTACAGTGCACCTACAGTTCACCTACAGATTTTTTTTCCGCAGTGGGGAGTCTTCTGAGAAGACATCAGTACATGGAGAGATTTGTCACATAGTAAATCCACATGATCTGTGCAAGGGTCACTCAAACTGTGTTTTGAAAGAGGCAGAGCCGAGGAAAGCCAGAGGCAGCCCTGGAAAACAGCAATTTCTGCTTCTATTGCTGCTGAGGGACATCAGACAGGATGGCAGCTACATGTCCTGGGGCAGGGCTTCCCTCCCTTCCCACCAGTGGTTGTCCCACCAAACCATTCCCCTCCTCAACAGCAGTGGTAGTAGCCAGGTCCTCTTTCCAGGCAAAGTAAACAGCAAGGCTACAGCCACTTTGTCATCCTCCAACACTTTCGGCCACTCCTTGCTTTGCTTGTGCACAGGGCTGAGTAGGTGTAAAGCACCACCAGAAATCGCGCCAGTGCTGTTGCACGTTTAAAGCACCTACAAGTGAAGGAAATGGGCATCTTGGATGATACGTGAGAGAACAGACAGGGCTTGCTGTAAGAACGCCTACGTGTCTGTGCTCTGAGCCTGTGTGAAGTAAACAGTTTCTTAATCATCAGGAAGAGCAAAGGATGACATTACTGACTGGACATCACTTGCTCAACAGGCTTGCCCATGGTGCAGGGATGGCTGAGGACCACCCACCCACAAGGTTTACAGGATTAAGAATGGTTAGCAGAGCTGGCTGGAGGATAACCTCAAGGCGATATGTCAGTGTAGGGAAGCACAGTCTGAATTACACAGAATCAAAGAATATTAGGGGTTGGAAGGAACCTCAAACGATCATCTAGTCCAAGCCCCCTGCCAGAGCAGGATCACCTAGAGCAGATCACACAGGAACGCATCCAGGTGTGTTCTGAATGTCTCCAGAGAAGGGGACTCCACAACCACTCTGGGCAGCCCATTCCAGTGCTCTGTCACCCTCATCACAAAAAAGTTTTCCCTTATGTTTGCCTGGAACCTCCTATGCCCCAGCTTGCACCCATTGCCCCTTGTCCTATCATTGGGCATCACCGAGAAGAGCTTGGCTCCATCCTCCTGACACTCGCCCTTTCCATATTTATAAACATTCCTGAGGTCACCCCTCAGTCTCCTCTTCTCCAAGCTAAAGAGACCCAGCTCCCTCAGCCTCTCCTCAGCAGGGAAATGTTCCACTCCATCATCTTTGTGGCTCTGCACTGGACTCTCTCAAGCAGTTCCCTGTCCTTCCGGAACCGAGGGGCCCAGAACTGGACACAGTATTCCAGATGTGGCCTCACCAGGGCAGAGTAGAGGGGGAGAGATTGCCTGATAATATCAGTGTGGACAATCAAGGCAAGATGCACGGTGAAATAGCTGTTGCTTCTGGTTCTATCATCTAGGGCAAAAACATGTCTTCTCTGTTTTCCCTGTATAAATGTTACACATACCCACATATGGGTTCACAGATAAACCATGTACACTAAACTGAAACAAAGAGTGGGATGTATATTTATGTTGTTTTTATCAACAGAGTCGATAAGGACTTCTCCTATGGTTATTTATTGCAGTTCCACCAGGTTTTCAGTTTATAATCATTTGCCAACACACGGGATATTTCTTCCTAATGAAATCTCCACTATTCTCTCTCTCATGGTGGAGGATGGTAGGCTTCCCAGCATCTCTTTGGAAAAAGCTGACTCTCCCATATTTCATGGAAAACCCACTGCAGAAAGTCTTCTGCTGGGCATGTCCTGCCTCTAAACTAAGAGCCTCATCTCTGAAAAATACAAATGTCCCTCAGTATGAGCATAAGACTGAGGGAGAGCTCAGAAAAAGCTCTCTGATTTTGTGAACACACATGTTTAGGTTCTTTTTTTCTAAACGAAGAGATTCTGCAAAGCAGAAAGAGAATACCAGAAGTAGCAGTAACTTGAAAAGAACCTTTGCATAGTAAATTTTCTTAGCATTTTGCAAGAAGGTGTCCATAGCAGCAGCTGAGGCTGTAATCACTGGCAGACTCGGAACATGTTAGTTTTGTCCAGAAGTTTCCTTCTCTTACATGGAGCCAGCATGGTCTGCTTTGGAGGGCAATGGCGAAGATCTGAAACACTGTTGTAGATCTCTGACCCCACCAACACATCAGCATCCCCAAAGTGACTGGGCAGCATTACTTCTGGGGGACAAATCTCGGAGAACACATAGGCACTAGGAGAGGACACAGCGTACTTCACCGACCTCTTTCAAGCAGTACAGCTGCTTCAGGCACAGCAGGGTGAATAAAAGCCAAGGAAGAAGGTCTGATGTAGGGACAGATGTGGTCCGATGGGACAAGTAGTGGCTTAAAAACACAGGTGGAGAAGGTTTATAGCAGAACAGCGCGCCTAACCTGGCCTTCGCCCTGCATTTTTGTCCACCTACGCTGAGCGATAGAGAGGCAGATCTAGTTAGCACAAAAAGAAAAAAAGGCCATTGCCATTTAAAAAACAACTCCAACCTTAAGCAAACTCCAAGATTAAGAAGAAGCAAAGCTTGACTAAAAGTACCCCAGACTCCCATCTGCATTTAGTAATGACACAGCTGTCAGCTCTCTCTTCATTTTCAACTGATATCACCACGGTCTTGAACAGAAAGATGCTCTCTGGTCCAAGGGCAGCATGCTGTCCAGGAAGCAGATCTCTTCATGGTTACATGGGATCTACCACGGAAGAAATTACACAGATTCCATAAGCATGCAAGCTTCCTTCCTGCAATACTCAGTGGTTTAGATAACGTTTCTAGTTTGAGCATGGGGTTGCCAATGATCTTCACAGATCTCCTCCTTGTTCTGATTTTCTGGAGACTTGCCACAGATCCCACCATAGATCTCACAAACATATGTGTCTCCATATCTGAGGAAGAAAGTGGGAGAGGACCTGGGCCATGCATGAATTTTGTGCCGACAAAGAGCGATGACTTGGCCAGGACATAAACACAAGCCCGGAAGCTGTCAAACATCACCAGGTTCTTAGGTTACACATAGTTCTGGTGACCAACTTTAAAAATATATGTGAAGAAGAGTTTCAAATCTATTCAACACTATCATCCTCCAGAATTCTGATGCCCAGTGGCGAATCAGCTCTTCACAAGCCCCAGGCTGCACTGACGGACCTGCAAATATCTCAGATTATGTCACGGGTCGTGACAGTTCTCCTGTGCGTGCACTGCTGGTCTGCAGTGTAACAAGTATAGCAAGTCTGAGGCATCCCAGCTACCTCCAGCTGACTGCACGCACAGTGAAGCTGGCAAGAGCAGGGGAGAAAGGTAATACAGCAAGGACACAGCCAGCAGGCTGAAAAACAGCTCTTTCCAGACCCACAGTCGTTTCAGAGCATTAGGGCTGTCAGATTTGCATCAAAGACACAATAAAAAACACTCAATGCTATTTATTATCTTCTTAAAATAAATCGTTTTCCTGGGTCTAGTCATTTAGGAAAGCCCTGCAGCTTGGAAGTGGGGAAGCATGCTCTGGACAGGGTTTGTTTTTGACTCCTGAGGTAAGGGAGACACTGTAAATAGATGTCTGATAAGAATCTGTCACCAGATTAAGCAGGATCTTTGCAAGCTGTAACTTAAAACACCCACCATGCTTAACCACTGTAATTTAAAGGGGCAACACTCTTATTATATTATTTTCAGTCACAATTTGCATTCATTCAATTAGCGTCAGCTAATTGATGAGTTGGTTCACTGGTGTGACAAATAATGCTGTACATTATTTGCTATTCTTCAGGTAAGTAATATTCCACAGCTAACCACTGCTCTTTTTATGAATCTGGTATCTCTTCAGAGTACTTATTTACATTAGAAAAAAAAAAGAGTTGAAGACTCTTTAATTTGAAAATGATAAGGAATATAGTGTTAGAATTTCATAACAAATCAATTTATTTAAATATGCCAGATTTTATGTGCATTATTATAATGTGTTCTTCCCAAACTAAATTTTTACTGTTACGACAACCAAAGCAAAAGCTTTAGGTGTGATTTTTTTTACGTTCCTTACCCACATACATTAATTCTGGCTTCCACTTCTGTGAGCTGAGGCAGTTGCCTTGGTCAAGAAGGCGAGGGAAAAAACAGTTAATTGCAATTAACCTGCAACCTTCTGTGCCTCTGAGGAATAAAAGTCCTCCTGTGCAAACAGTACTTTCTGTCATGACTGCAATAAACTAGGCCACTGGGTTCAATCCTCAAGTTTCCTTGACCTACTAAATTTACAGTTGTTTCAATGTCTGCTCCTTTCAGCCCGCTAAGTCACTGTTGCAAAAAAAAAAAGAGAAACCTGTATTAGTAGTTCTGCTGCTACACAGCCTTCATGAGAAATTCTCAGAAGAGGGACAAGCACCTTTCGCTCCTTTCTCTTCCTCTCTCAGTGAATTCCTACCTGCACCGAAATGAAGCACTCTGTGTATGTGTCTTTCTTACTCATTTGATAACAGTGTATGTTCCTGCTCATGTCCTCCCCTAAAGTATGGTACAGCATGTGATCACAAGGTCTCCCTGAGCATCTTTACGAACCTGATTTATGAAGGAGGAGGGAGTCAGTAGTTTACCAGACTCGGGTGGATACAGGTGAAAAAGGTGAGCTCAGGCAATCACTATAGGCTGAACGATAAATGGCCCCAGAAGCATATAATGAATATACAATCCAAGTTGTAAGGGACACTCTAAGGTTATTTGGTCCAACTGCATGCTCAAAGGAGGGCTGACTTTGAAGCCAGACCCAAGTAAACCTACCCTGAGTCACTTACTGCAGAAAATGGCAGGGAACTCAACCCCGGTGCATGCTGCACTGTGACACGGAGTGAAATACTCTGCATTTCAAAGCCCAACAAAATGTGAAAAACGCGGCGTAGATTTACTCCAAGGAGATGCAGAGATCACAGGAGCTCTGAGGACCTGAGCGGCACTGCTGGGAGAGGACACACGTTACATCTCCTGACAGCTGAGACACCACGTGGCTGTGGAGAGCCCTTCCTGCCCTCCCTGGGTGTCACTGATGTACCCAGTTCTGTTAGCTAATAGAAAATACATTTAGGGGAAAAAAAACCAAAACATACAGAACATTTTAAAAATAACTTCTGTTCTATTATGCTGTTGGGAGGGAAAAAAATCCTTCTGTGTTTCCTCTTCTGTTTTGCACCCACTCAGAGGCCACTGTTACAAATGTAAAGGAACAGGTTATTTATTAGTCGCTGGTGGGAGGCACTGGTGTGCTGGTCTCAGGCACTGGCATGTGGTGGGTCCACTGACCCAGCAGCCGACCCATCGTGCCCTTTCCATTGTATCCTGGATGCAGCATGGCCAAATTAGTATTTTCATGCACATTGCCACAGTTTTTTTCCATGTAGGGCTTAGCCACACGTTTTTGGTTTAGAAGCCCTTTAAGTAGTTGATCATAGGATGTCAATGACATTTGATTTAAGAAGTGGAGGAAACTAGAAACCACACAAACGCTATGAATAGAAGCTAGGGAAAGAGATGGCACATTTATGAACTCGGTCAAAGTGGATGCATATGTTACTTTATTTAGGCTCATATCAGAGAAAGAAACCCATGGAATCTTTAGCTTTTAACTTTAATGAAAGTACTAACCCCTCACATTTCATGGCTTATTTCTGGGTTTATACTTCTGAAATCATCAGCTCTAAGCTTCCGTGTAAATTGCTTCCCAGCCCCAGAAAACCTTATATTGGAATGACTATGACATCAAATCTATCTTCAATTTCCTAAAAGATAATCATCAGATGAGGTATTATCAGGTATTAGTGATGCCCAGAAATAACATCTGAGCTTTCATAAAAAGCTGCGCTCCTCATGCCTGAGTGATTCATATTTGCCACTAGAACAATACAAAGTTGTTAAAGAAGGTTGGCCTTTAAAAATATTACTTGAAACCAGAGTAAACTGTTTAAGTACATCAAATGTCATCAAGGCTCATTCTAAAGTTGAGGTTGTTACAGTACAAACAGCATCAAGTGAAAGGCTGTGCTCTCTCTTTACTGAAGCCCAGGAATGAAAAACCGGGCCTGAAAATATTTTTATCTGTTGGAAGTGGGAAAAATAATATTATTTTGTACATAATGATGCGTACAGAGAGCACTGTAACACACAGGCACACGTAGCATCAGGATACTAAACTGAAGAGTTATATCACCGTAGGACTAGATTCTGCAAATTTTACATTCATCCAATCCTCACTGCACTTATAATCCAGCAGGAGTTTGCCTTAGTGATATATACCTTGTCTTCCTTGACTGGTACTTACTGGCTGCTCACATGACTGAGTGTAAGATGCAGCTTCACAATATATTGGCATTGGAAGTGAAGCCAGTTCACGAAGCTCCGAGCCACCACTCCCGCTCCCTCCCAGCCACAGCTGCCCCTACATCACTGTGGGCCACCCCTCGGCCGTGCTCTTATGACTAGTTGTAGGGTCACATGAGGACACAGGTCACCAAACTGATCTGGGTTAAAAATAACCCCACTGAAAATGCAAGGGATTATTTTTAACTTGGAACATTTCAAAGATATGGTTTATGGTGTGATGCCATGAACAGTTTTAGCGACACAGCTGGTGTGGTGGCAAACTGAGAGAATGGGATAGAAGAGGGAGGGGAGAGGCCGGAAATCCTCAAGCCAGCATCGCTGCCATGCACGGTGGAACGATGCCATATGGCCAAGTCTGCAAAATCCGGTCATCTCTGCAATTTCCTTTGGCATTCTTATTTGGGTGGTATTATTACTAAAGTTTGGAGTACTTACGCCATGATGCCCGAGAGATGAAACATTTCGGCTGTTACGTATGACAAGTAACTGTACAGGAAGACAAAGAGTGGCTCAATCACTCGGATTTTATGGGTGAAACGGGTGGTAAAGGCTGCTACAAATCCCAAAAGGATTCCAATCAATACTCCACCGATCCCCACTATAAAGAAGTTAGCAATCCCAGCGAATATGTCAATAACCTTAATTGTGCGCATCTGGCAGAAAGACTTGAACAAATTGTACAGGACCTATGAGAAAAAGAAAGCACATTATGTTTCCGAACTCTTCTTAATATCCCTTCACGTCATTATGTTCCTCTGCTTCTATGTTGAACTTTGAGTTTCTCTATCTACCTTAAATGCACTTCTGAGATACGCTGTTGTTTACTTGTCGTCCATAAATATTACGGAGGTACACAAGGAAGGGTAAACATCATCATTCCCATTTTTGCAAATGAGATGAGTTTATTAACCCGTGCTATTCTGCAGGCCAGGAGCATAGCTCTATCTAGTCTTTCTTTAAATTTATTTATTTGCAAAGCTCCTAACTTCTCTACAAACAGCCATTTCCCATTTTCCCCAGAATCAAAGAAAACATAAAAGAAGGAGGAAAAAAATAGAATTTATTAATAAGTGAAAAATCAGGTTATTTTCAAAGGTGATGGATTTACGTAAGACACCAAGAGCTTCATTACTGAATTAAGACCATAGATTCATTGTATATTGGAGGGCCAGATGGGAGATGGACAGTGACTACCCCAAGGAGTACAAGAAACATGGCATCCTTGGAGTGCTCTTTCTCTGAATTATTAAGCAACTGGAATTCAATGGTTTAAAGACTTTTCAAACTTTAGATTATTTCTAGAGATTTGAATTTAATTCCCACTAACAAACCTGTTACCATGTGCTTGCCCAGTTTAAGTTTCAAAGTGTTCATAACCATCCTCCAGAACAAACTGGGTTAATGAAATGATCACATTTTCTTAACCAGAGAGCTCTGCGGTTTTTTTTTCACAGGAAACAGAGCAATGTAAAGTCCACAGTTCTCTAATATCCAGTATTTTAGTTACTACAAAACAGACAACAATGGAATCGGTTACTCCTAAAGGAACATTAAAGGATCTCCCCATTTGCAGACCTAGGAGATTTAAGCGTGGCCTGGTGCAAGGTGCTACTGTGATGGCATAGTCCCCTTGTATGGATCTAAGCTTGGTCGTGGGCACCTTTTCCTATCCAGGAATAGATATTCCAGTGGGACCACAGGCTAAGCCACCACGGTCGTGATAAACACCTGACTAGTCATCTTGGACAGCCTGCAGGAGTTAAACCTCCACTTTCTTTCTGAATTTATTAGTAAACCAAACAGGTTTCTCTATCAGAAATGCTATTTGAGAGAACAATGCTTTATCAGTACGTGCATTGTGCCAACAATGTAGGTGTTTAAATAGTGACTGGGAGGGTTTTGTCATGTTTGCAGTCTTGCTCGCTTCTCACATGACAGAAAGTAAGTTGTTCAGCTCTTCTTGGCCAAAATTTGATAGGTTTTACAGAGCTAAAAGTTCTCACTATAGTTTAATGCAAAGACATGGCCTATTATGGGTCCTTTGGGCTAAGCGAAAGGCAAGAATTGAAAAAGAAAAGGAAAAAATATGTTGCAGAGCAAGCACGACAAAAGAAACTAAATCAAACCTATGGTGGTGACCAGCAATTTTCATTACAAAGCAACAAACAGAACAAGAACAAGAGCATGAACTATTTATTTGATAGCAACTTTGCCTTCAGGATGAGTTCACCTGGGAGAAGCATCCTTTTTCACTCCTTCACCTTGCTGCTCTGAGGCAAACTCCCAGCCTTTTTGCCCTGCTCTTTGTTACTACGTCCTGTGCAGGACAGGAAAGTAAGGTCTACTGGTTTTGCACTTGTTTTAATTCATGGATCTTAAACACTTGAATGAAGAGAAATATATCAGAACTAAGCTCACTGACAACTTTGTTAGTCACTTCATGAGAACCTCTCAGAGAACACAGACTGAAGAAAAAATACTGTTGAATAGTTGTGTTTTCTTCAAGGAGAGGAGTTCCCCATAGTCACTTGCTAAAACTTGGGTCTACCTCAGATTTGTGTTATTCTTCAAAACACCTACAGAATTTGACCTGGCAGAATACTCCCTTGGGATGTATTAGGGAAGATGATTATTTTCTTTAACTGGAGTTTTAAATAGCCTCTTTTATATTTTAAAAAGTAACTATTTAAATATATTTAAGGCAAGTCTCCAAAGTAAGGGCACTGAGATCTGCTTGTAGAGAAGCACGTAACTTTGATCTACTCAAACAACAGCCTTTCTATAACATCAACTCGTCCTCACAGCTATGTATTCACCCTGCAAACAGAATGGAGCCTGTTATTTCCACACATAGACACCCCCATAAATCTCAAGTCCGTTGCCGTACGTTACTTGAAAGAAGAAAAGCAATGCTCTCCTTTGTACCTCAGATCAAAACCAGACCGCCGTAGCAGAAGCAGAAGCTAGGACTATGGAATGAGGACTATGGAATGTCACGAACATGATTTTAATCTCATGCTTATTGTTCTTTATTTACACTGCTGTAAATGAGATCAAAATCAGGTTCGCCTCCCTTTTACTCCACAGCAGTTCAGTTTTACGGCTCTCTTTAGACTTTCAGGTGAATTAAACAACAACTCTGGTCACATTTTGTAATGCAGTTGGTAAAAAATAGGGTTTTTTTTCAAGTTCAAGATTTTTATTCACTCAACATCCTTCAGCTGAACCCACTGAAGTACACTTTTTAATCTCGTCTCATTCTGCTCTCCTTAGACACTAATTGCTTCTTTTCATTAGTTCTCAGTTATTAGTTTTTAATTCTGAAATTATTTTAAAGCACTCTAAAATAATGTTTTCAGCAGAGGTGGAACACAGAGCACTGCAGTAACACACGATAATATTATTGTAATGACACTGGCTCCTTTTTTTTTTTTTTGTGATTTTAAGCCTAGAACTGGAATTTGAACTGCTAACACTCCATTTCAACTGTGATCTTGCCATTTAATATCACGGTGCTAGTTAACGCTGACCCAATCATTTGGTAAAGCACCAACTCTGAACAAGAACCCAGCTGGCAAACATTGTCCTCGGCCAAATTCAGTCTCCAAAATTCCATCAGTGTGGGGAAAGGATCACTCAAATGCAGAGACATAGCGCAAGAACTATCAGGCATGAAAAAACATCTGAGGAACCCAGCAGAGCCGAGATTCCTGAGCAAGTACACCTTGCTCTGTATCTAAAATGAAGGTGTGGTAGCATGTTTTCTGAAAAGGGAAAGCACAGATGACCCTACTGTCCTAATAAAAGCTTTTATTAGGAGCAGCCAGGCAGAGCAAGTGGGATAGCAAGAAAAAGGGCTTAAGGTATTTAGAAAGTGTGTTTACTGAAGCCACGCTGTTCTGCACTGCCCATCTGCATAGCTCCTGGGGTTTTTCTGATACTGCAGCGGCCATAGGAATTAGGCAGCTTCTGCAGGTGGCCAGTCTGCATTCTGCTCCCATCCTGCTTCATTCCCACATCCCACTGGAGGTGCCTGACAGGATAGGTGGGACTCAAGGGCTCCAGCAGGCAAAAGCTAGAAGGTGCTGAATCATAGTATGTTAGGGGTTGGGACGGACCTCTAGAGATCATTGAGTCCAACCCCCCTGCCAGAGCAGGATCACCCAGGGCAGGCCACACAGGAACAGATCCAGGAGGGTTCTGAGAGTTTCCAGAGAGGGAAACTCCACCATCTCTCTGGGCAGCCTGGTCCAGGCTACGTCACCCTCACAGCAAACAAGTTTCTCCTCCTGTTGAGGTGGAACATCCTATGTTCTAGCTTGTACTCATTTTCTCTTGTCCTATTACTGGGACAAGAAAAGAGCCTGGCCCCTTCCACTTGACCCCCACCCCTCAGATATTTATAGACATAAGATCCCCTCTCAGGCTTCTCTTCTCCAGACTAAACAGCCCCAGTTCTCTCAGCCTTTCCTCATAGGAGAGATGTTCGGGTCCCTTCATCATACTCGTAGCCTCCATTGAACTCTTTCCAATAGATCCCTGTCTCTCTTGAATTGAGGAGCCCATAAACCAGGTACAGTATTGCAGGTGTGGTCTCACCAGGGAGCTGAGCTTTCCTAGCTAGGTGGGTTTTATCAGCTCTACTGGTAACACAAGAAGGGCAGAGGACGAGATGGTATTTGCATCAACTCCTTTGAGCAGAGAGCTGTGGAACCCTGGCAGCACCACAGTGAGGACTGGTCCAGCACCACCGCTATGGGCAGGGGAGACGAGGTCCTCTAAGGCCACCCCACGGGGGATCTGTCTGCTGGCCTGGGTCACATTTTAAGTATAATCACATGACTGCAGGTGTGCAAAATCGTAACAAGGAACCATTAGCAGACCAATGCTTAGCGTGTGGAACCCACTTGATTTCCTGCCAAGTGCTTTAAGCGATAGCTGGGGAGTCAAGACTGAAGGTCCTCTAAATTCCTTTCAGTCCTTCACGAGCCAGTACGTACTGGGCTGACCCTATAGACTCCTGAGAGTATCTCGCCTGTGTTAGGACACTTTGGCAGCCATGCCCTGAGAGAGGACTACCTCCACAGAAGGTAATAATGATGCCTACAGGAAAGCCATGCATCATAGTTATTAAATTGTCATGCCAGAGCCTATAAAAGTGATGTTTTGGAGAAACTTGCCATTGGGCAATGGCACGCATGAATACTTCCATCATCAAGATGCAGTGTTTTCCTAGCAAATCTTGCTGGATTAACTGCTGCTTCAGTGGAAAGGTGATTGGTTTTGTGATTGGAAAAAGAGATTTTGGCTGGAAAAATCCACACAAAAGAAGTTTTATACTAACATAAAAAGAGACTTTTTTTCCCCTCAGAAAAATGTATATGAAGACAATTCCACGGCATGAGTAGCCATGAAGAGTGAATAGTGACAGAGATAGACAAGGCTGAACTGCCGAGCCATTTGAAACTCACTTTTACACACATTTATTTTCAGGACTGGCCTAAGCACCGGTTCAGTACTGGCAGGCAGTTTCAGCTGTAAACTAATGAGAAAAGCTGGGATTTAAGGGAAGCCCATAAGAGAGGATGCGATGCAGCTGGCTGGATAGCAACAGAATCAAGTAAAGCATGAAGTGTAAGTGAAAAAAACCAACCAAAACACTGCCACAGACACTCAAGAAATTATTAGTACCAGGGCTCAGATTAAATGATGAGACAAACAAGTTTTAAGCAAGTAAGGCAAAGTCCTAGGAAAGGGGAAAGGGGAAGGACAATTGTACATAGAAAGGGACAGGAAAAAGAAGCCAATGACAGAGACAGGGAAGGTGTGGACCTGGTTCATGAATCTTTCTGATCCTTCTGGCTTATGAAAAACTGGACCTCCATGTCTCACAAAACAGAAAGCATGCCAGGACATAGTTGGCATGGGCAGGATTTCAAGTAAAGCATGGATAAATGGGAGTAATGTCCCAGACATGGTGTCATCAGGTACAAACGAGGGGCAGTGGGGGTGTTAATGGAATTTGCAGATTGCTCTCTTCAGGTCAGCACCGCAAACCTAATTCAGCTAGTTAATGATTAGAAATTACTGCCTCCAGATGGCTGTCCTATCTCATCTGTACTCTAGGAGAAATATATTGGTGGTGTCAGGGTAGTTTCAACTGGATGGGCACACGCAAAAGGCTCGCATCAACCAGGTCCTGTGCCATCTCCATGGTCTGCCCATTCTCCCTGTGAACACGCTGCGACACTCCACGTTGGTCCTTTTCCCTCTCCTGTCCAACAACAATTCTGCAGGTGAGGAAAACCTTCGTTTCAGATTACAGAAGTAACAGAATGCAAAAGCACAGAAACTAAAGAGATCAGGGAGTAAAATCCCTAGAGCAAATACCCTACCACTACACAAGTAAGACTGCCATAATTTCTAAACCTAAAGTTGAGAGAATGACATGAACACATTAGCGCTCCTTGAGTTCCACCTGTTAGCAGAGTGTGATCACCAGATACAGTGGAGTGGCATGCAAACAATCATTTATCACTTTTATCAACTAACCATTTATCAAGTAACTTACCACAGTGATAGCGTCGTTCAGCAAAGACTCTCCAAACACCAAGATGTAAAGCTGCTCATTGACATGAATATTTTCAAAAACGGCTAACACCGCCACGGGGTCCACGGCTGAAATGAGGCTGCCAAAGAGCAAATTCTGCAGCAACGTGATATCAGTCAAACCAAATGCACTGATCTGGCAAATTCCATAAAGTGAAATTCCGATGCCGATGGCGTTCCAGAGCGTGCCCACCACGGCATACCAGAATATGGTACCAAAGTTCTCAAAGAAAAGGCGAGTTGGCATAAAATATCCGGCGTCAAGTACAATGGGTGGTAAAAGATACAAGAAAAAAACATCACTGTTCATTACAGGTGGGGACTTCTCCTCTGCTCCAAAAATAATCCCACCAAGAAGCAATCCAACCAGAATGAGGAGACAGCTTTCAGGCACTATTGAGGGCAACTTGTGATAGAGATGAAAGCCTTCAAAGGAAATTCAAACAGAAGAGAGTAAAATGGTTATTTGTACAGAATCCAAAAGATTATTCCGGATTCTGTTATCTTAGTTTCTATAGCAAACAAGCAGCGATCGCAAGGCAATTTCATTTTCATCGCAAAGACTGAACTGGACCACCACAACATGGCAAGGCTAGGGTAGATAATTCAGTTAATTTGGTGGAGAGACAAATTATTAGCTAGATGTTCCAGTTGATAGCTAGGCTGGCTGGAGCAACTGCGTGCCAGGGTTCTGTTTGTGAAAGTGTGAGGTTTTTCGTAACGCTGAATCCTCCAGAAAACACAATCCAAACTCTCATCTCAGGTAAATTACATCTAGATAGAGGGGGGAAAAAAATCATACTAACCACTCTTTCCTCCATGCACAGCTTTAAAAGGATCTTAAGCGGTACATTCATTTAATTTTCAAAAGTCTGTTAGAGTCTTAAAGCCAGTGAGGGGAAATGGCACATGTGACCTGCACCCAGTCACCCACGGTCACTTCCTCAGTCACCATGAGAAAGCGTTCACAGACACAACCATTATTTTTCATTTTAGCAGAACCTCCAAATTAATTTCACAAGGAGCAACATTTTTTTCCAGAGAAGTGACTAGGTTGTATCCTGTATTATTATTCTTGTTCTTCAGTATCATGAGACTTGTGGTAGTGTCAGAAGTCTCATAAAAATCTGTGCCAAAGTACTGAAAAAAAATGAATAAAGAAAGGTTCTGAATGAGGACTTAATGAATGTTGAATGTTCCTCAGCCTACTAAAACTCTCAGAGCCATAGCAGTTTTGATTTAAAGATTCCCATTATTTGGCTGCTGTAAGGATAATTTTGGTAATGAATGGGAAAAGTTTTGAAGGAACTTACTGTGACCAATCTGATGGAACGATCAACCTTATGCACCAAGGTCACATTCCAGGTCCTGGCGATGCCAATCTTTTCCAGGCTCCTCCTTATCTATATTTGGCCCACATAATTATATAGAAAACTATCCACACCCACAAGATCCCACAATTCCTGCCTAACTAAAAAGCATTTAAATTATTTTAAATGAGAGCTGCACGGAAACACTGGGTGTGGTAATAACGGGCGTCTATTTCAGTAAAACTATTTCAGTAAAAATCACACCTGTAGTTGAAACAGTTAAACTAGCACAAGCTTGGTACAGTTCACATCCAGTTTCCCAGTTTCAAGCTTCTGTATCTTGTAACACCTATTCTGTCAATTCTCCTTTCATCATAGATTTTTTTCCCAGGTAAAAGAAATCCTGAACTTACCATTAGGAAAAACAAATGGTTAGGAAGGACCAAGTGGAAAGCTGGTTTTACTTACATATCCTGTAACTATTAAAGATATTTTTAAAAGTAAGCAGCTCAAGCTGCACTTTTTTCCTTTCTGGATGAACACAGACTGCTTTTTAGTTATTTAAAAATGCAGCCTATGTGAGCCATTAGAAGGGCTGCCAAATCCACCGTCAATTCTTTGAAACCGGAATCACCAATACCCTACACTGGCAGAACAGGTAATGACCATGGACACACAAGTGTTTGTGGTTGGAGACTTGACTTCACCTTTCAGCCACTTCCACATAAAACATTTTATGGTTTGTCTTAGTTTCTGCAGTGGCAGGGTGCCAACATTTCTAATACGGTGACTGAAGTTTCCTCTGAGTAAGTAGATTTTGCTGAAAGAAGAGGGTTTTTAAGCCCTTCAAAAAGTATCTTAAATCACTTTCTCAATAAAAATTGAAGAAGAGGGATTTTTTGTAAATGCAGCTTTAACTGAAAACAAAACACCTCCCAACCAGTAGTGCAATGACAACAAAATGTCTATTATGAATATAAAAACAAAAATCTTTTTCCTTTCTTCTTTGCAAGTCACGCTTTGTAAAGTTCATACTTCATCCTTAAAGGTAATGGAAAGGCTGCTACCAAGTTAAATGTGCTTTTTGTCCATGTGAACAGCATCAAAACTCCTAAAAGACTGCCTGCCTCCAGGAAAGGCATTCAAAGGTAACCAGGGACAGGCTGTGCTTCCCCATTTAAGGGCAGAGAGCTAGAATTTAGGATCCAGCGCACATTAAGTCAGGTGCAGGTGCCCTGCAGGATAAGGAGCATCTTCCTTGCTCTGATGGATCCACAGCCACATCGTCAGGAGTGCCCTGGGAGCAGATCCTCTGCAGTAAATGAATGCTCAGACTTTTACGCTGAACCCAGGACCTACCTTCTCCTCTTCTGACCCTGTTCTTGAGCTCCTAACTATGCAGTGACCCAACGTCAACAGCATGGAAGATGTTTACCCTCAGGTCATCGGGCATTAGGACACTTGCCTAAAGTGCAAGTTCAGTACTCTTGAAGCCAGAAGTTCTCAGAGTTCTGGTTTCCTACTTCTTGGGTGAAATCCAGTGTGGTCTTATGCTGGAAATGCCACTGAGATGTGTACTTCTGATTACACCTGAGTTTTCCAAGGGCCCTCTGAACAGTTTAAACCTTTTTCTCAGGAGAAAAGGATTGGAAGAATATCAGCCCAGTTCCCAGAAGAAGCACTTCTAATCATACACTTGTGATTAAACGTAGGAGTAATGGGAATTTGAATCAGTTTTACAACATTTTGTAGGTTTAAGAGCGCAAGAATTAAGCAAAACTGGGAGGCAAGTAAACTAGTTTCATGGTCTAAAGACTGCATCATACTTCAGGTGCACTTGGGCCCACCTAATGCACTCATGGAGTCCATCAGCATGTTAGTAACATACCTTCCATATGGTATCACCACATGAGATAAAAAATAAGTAGGGGTAACCAGAAAATAAAAATCCCATTCAGAGTAACTTCTTAGATTTCAAAATGTACCCTTGTTCTATGCTGGAATAAAAAGCACCACGTTTCTAATGTCTTTCTGAAAACGTGCCTTGTCAAATCCTCAAGTTCTGCTTGACGACTTGAGGTTTTCCTTCCTTGCCCTGTCTCTTTTGCTCTCTCTAAATGACACGATCACAGCCAAGAGCTGAGAAACCACTCAGCTAAATCCCCTATAAAAATTAGTAAATGCTGGAACATTTCAGCTCCAGTGAAACTGCACTTCTGCAAAACCACGTTTGTTCAAAAAGGCTCCAACCGGTCGATAAGTAGGTGCCGCTATAGAGTTTTCTTCTGGATCCTTCACACGCTGTGAGAGCTGTTCTTAAATGTGACCGTACCTTCTGAGGTCCCTGCAGCTGAAAAGACCTTAAGGCTCCGTTGATAAAGGTTTGCTACTCGGCAGTGCCAAGCGTAAGCATTCAGTGCCTAGCCCCAGAAAGGAATTTGCGATGCCAGATTAAGCACCGAAGTTTCCTGGGCAGTGCATGAGTCTCGAGGTGGATTTTACGCCGCCTGGCCTGACAGGGGAGAGATGCCTCCGCTGCCCGGGAGGAAATGCTTGGGGAGAGGAATGCACAGGAGAGCCTCCCCTCTCAGAGGGACACCCTCAGGGCTCACTCTTAGTAAGACTAAGATGTGGCAGAGCCAAGATTTCTGTATTTCGGAGGTTAGAGAGCTGCCTGCCTGGGCTCCCTTCGACAGAAAAGAAGACGTAAGTGATTGATTGAAAAATTATCGCTGCGGGAATGCGACTTAGGAGCGATGGGAGTCTGTCCTGGGAAGGTTTACCTGGTGCACTCCCTGGATAACGAAGCACAGACAGAGCTCCAGTAGCAAGAACTGGATGTTCCTAATTCCAGTCCCGGAGTCAGGGCACCTGCAGATAGGCGTGGTGAAGCTGACACCGCCACACCTAAAGCCTCTCCTGGATCCAGCCCTCATTCCTTGTAAGAGCAGAGGTAGTGCCCTAGATTAGCCACACTGGCTTTTGTTTGGTATAACCGAAGGGATTTAATAATTATATGCATTTTTCCTCATCTGTACTGTTTTCCTGTTCATTGTACTGCAGTCAGGTCGGAAAATGAGTGCAGTCGAGTAACATTTTTTTTAATACTTTTAGATGCCTATGCACTAGCAAAATATGATAGAGTGTACAGTCTTAGGGAAATTACATATTCTTGTGCATGTACGTGTGTTTACAGGTTTCAAATGGTTTCCTGTGATCTTTAATAAAATAGAAGCTCTTTCAGTAGCTTTAGCTTATTCAAGAGTTCTTGCTTCATCTAAACTCAGAAGCCAGAACAATTTTACAAGATTCAACTGGCTAAGTTCTTTAGCAAACTCTGTATTTTCTGGCTATTACAGTTCATCATACACTTGAGTATATCGTGTTTGAACTCTGCCCTTGTTCTGCAAAGACCTAAATACATACTCAAGGCTAAGCAAGCATCTTTAATGCATTAAGCTACGTGCATCAAGCTATATGCATCCTTAATGGATGCACCATACAATATTTCTGCAGAAAGTCACGAAGCCACAGCAAGTTGCTCGGGCAGAGGATCAGGCCCCCAACCACAACGCTAGCTGTGGCAGGAGGTGACTACAAATTTTTGGGTTTGCAGGATCCTAATTACCTGATCACTAATCAGAACCTATCACAGCCTACTTAAATGTCCCAAGCAGAAGTCAGAGTTTTAAGTTTTGTCAAAAATAGTTTATCCAGATGAGTACGATCATAGTTCTTTTGAAGTCTGAGCTGTATCATCAAGACTTTGGAATCAAACAACTGGAACATGAGTAAACCTTTTTATGTCCCCACAAGTTTATTCCCAACAGTATCATGCAGTCGAGAAGATACAAAGTTCATCCTTTGCAGAGATTTAGTGATCTTTGAATGACTCTCTAGTAGACCTTTATCTGATATTCTTTAGATGATAGTAGTCATTTTTCCATTGGGAACAGAAAAAGCTAATTAAAATATATTATATATAAGCTGCACAAAACACTGTGAAACTATGCAATACAAATATTTTCCACATGAGGGAAGAGGTGGCCTTCCTTACTCATTCAGTGCTGTCTTTTTTGTCTTTCTCGGGAGGTAAGTGAATGGTGGGAAAGCACAATGAGGAGGCTTACTCTAGCCTCATAAATATTTGCTTTCCATCGATCCGTTGTTCTCTTCTGAAACTGTCATTATACCCGGCGTTGCTTTAAGAAAAAGAAGAGAGTGCTCAAATGGCAATAGGGCGATCAAGGAAAAGTCAGTCGCGCCCCGGGTGAACTCTGGGTTTTCCAGTCCTCATCGCCCGGGGATTGCGCGTTGCTTGCTTGCAGAGGGCTGGAGGTAACCTCTTTTCTCCTCCGCACCTTTCCCAACCGAGAAAACCCTCATCTGCTGCCAGCCAAATCACACCCGGGCATCCCGCCCCGCGAAAGCGCATCAGCGTCCAGCC
>VWZK01019793.1:236299-289621 GCA_013396935.1 Baryphthengus martii | reverse complement strand
TAATATATACCCCAATAAATACTATATAACATATAAATTGTTTAATACTATGTAGAGTTATGTAGTATATAGTATATAATATATAAAAATATAAAATAGTTTGCCCTAACCCTTGACATATATGAATGTATGTTATCTGTATGTTGCCACTTATCAAACTCATGATAGGCCCAGCCCTGTTCCTGTTAACTAGGAGAGTTACATTCTGTTAATTTAGAATTAAAAGAACACTCTGTATAAATAGATATGAGTGTTCATACAGATATTCTTATGTAAGTGTCTATACATACATAACTAATAATATGTTTACATGTGTGTATGAGTGTGTGTTGCCAATACAGAACATGTGATTGGCAAAATCCTGTTCCTGAAGGCACTGGGAATTTGCTATGAACTTCAGCAGGGCCGGTATTCCATCAGACACTGCCGAGCACTGGCTTTCTGTGCTTCTGACAGAGAGGAAACTCAGCCACCCTGTGCTCGTAACTCCACCACTTGTGAGTAAGACAGTATTCCAAAGCTCAAACTCTTAAAATCTTTATAGCAGACTGTTCTGCGTGCCTTTATAGCAAAGCATGGCTTTTCCCAGCTTCAAATACAACAAAAGCAGGTACTGAGGTTTCTCCTGTTTTCCCCAAATGGCAAAAAGTAACCAGTGGCTACCGTTCCTGTGGTGAGTTACAGCTCAGTCAATCAGCTGAATACCTGTAGCTGTCCTTTACCCCCAGGACCTGAAAACAGGGCACCGTTAAGCTTATATTTCAACAACAAAATTAAAAAACATTACACTAATAAAAGGTTTTCATTATTTTATTTAAAAGTCAACCAGGAGAACACATTTCAATATACAACCAGTCTATACAACACCTAACCCTCTGGCTGCATGTAATGTCTTCGCAGCTCCTTTTCTTCGTTGTATTAGATTCTCTGAAACAAGAGAAATAGATAAATGTTGCCTATTTTGAGGACATTTCTTTTAAATAGAAAAAAAAAATACAAAAAGAAATCGCTACATCATTGCTGAATCTCCTGGTCCCTGTCAGAAGACCATCCATATGAAAAGCCTGACCCTCAGGGGCAGGAGACAGCGTTATCTCTGACACTCAAATCAGTCTGTAAATCATAAATCTAATTCAGACTAAAAACATAAGATCTGTAATTGTTCTTGCATGTCTCATTTTATGACTTTTCCTGCAGATGAAGAAAGCCTTTCTGAAAAACAGGGCTCTGAAAGTGTCAATAGCTGCTCTCCTAAGAGCAGCGTTACAGATTCTCTCTAGTTATCTGACCTGTGCCTTCAGGATATTGTACTGGACTGAGAAGTATCTTCAATAATGTCAATGAAATACCATTGGCAAGAGCAAGCCGGCCAAGGCTATTGGCAGTCTGGCTATTTTTATGCCATGCAAGCCACCCTTTTCTCTAACATCCCCTCATAATCCCCTCGATTCATACCCCCATTCAGTAGTCACAGCAGAAATACGCTGTAGAGCAGAGAACCAGATCGACATATATCCCACAGGTGCATGGAAACTGGGAGCAACTGGCTGAGGATTTTCAGTTTGCCACAAGAAGGGAAGGGAAACTTTGGGTAGGAAAGTGCTGAGGCATGAGAAGGCGGAGGAAGGTCTCTTCTCATGGAAAATGTTTTTTGTTGCTTTCCTTTTCATTACAGGCAGTGAGGGATGACAGAGCCCGGCTGCTGTGGACTGGCAGAGACAGCGTTGCGTTGGCACCCTGGTCATGCTTTTACAGTCAGTCACCAAGTTTCCCTCAGACACAGGAATATGGGCCCTTCCTTGGGGCACCATCCACTTACTCTTACTTTCCTCCTCTCCAAAAACAGAAGAGCACACACAGAAATCCTTCTAGCTCTGACACTGCTCAGGGTTTGGCTAATAGGCTAACTTTTTTTTTTTATTAATAGTATGAAAATGAGACTTTGGTAAATGGAAAGAAAAAAATTCTGAAGGAAAAATGTTGTTAATCCTGAGGCTGGTGACTTCCATGCCAGTGGTAAAAAGGGAAATAACACATTGACATAAACCCCGAAAAAACTGGAAGAGTGGAGAAAACTGGAGCCGAGATTAATTACTAGAGTTGATACTGTCTATTATTACACCAAAATAATCTATTTTATAGATAGATTGTACAGATGACAACATTCAACTTCCGGATAGGATTTGCATTTACAGGATAGCGTGATACAGCAGGGAGTGGACCGTATTTGACTTTGGAGCTAGTTGAAATGTGTGCGGTGAAGCTCAGTACAGCATAAGGTGCTGAAGGTCTTGTGGAACTTCTCTCAGTATTTGCAGCACGTGGTGCTTTTCATTGCCATCAGCCCTGTCCAGCTGGTCCCACAGATGCTGAAGGGTTTCATCACCAGTAGAAGGTTTTTAAATCCAGGTAGAGATTTGCCTGAAAGAGCAGAGTTGAGCATGATATTCCCATTATCTCTGCTTCACTTCAGCTATATGAGACAGCAGCAACAACTTCAGTCTCCTCCAGCACCCCTCACACCACGGCAGCCCTGGTGGTATCTACACAAGAAGCAGCTCCTTCTGAGAGCATGGTCAGAGACACTGCCCTATGGAGAGAAAGATTCCCGAGTCTCAAAGCTGCCTGGGGAGGTCAGGGAGAGGGTGTCTCCTCAGCCAAGGGAGAGCGATAGAGGAGACGTGAAAGTGTGTCCCTGGCGCCGCCACGTCTCGTCATGGCTCTGCCCCTGACAGCTCAATGCATCTGCTCCCGCTTCAGAACAATTTTCTCTCCGGTCACCCCGCACCATGTCAACGATAGCACAAAGAGAAAGCACGTACGCCGCACTTGCCTGATTGCAACTGATCCATAGAGGAAACTTCACGCAGTGCCCCCACCAACGCCTCCCTGCCCACTCCGCGCCGTGCCATCTGCGCCCGAGTCTACTTTCATCTCCCTAATTCTGCTCCCAGGCATTGTCTGGTTTACCAGATACAGTCGCTAACAGCGTTTCACGTGACAAAGTGCGTGCTATTTTATACATCAAGATGGTAACTCACTTAATTCGGTTTGTTTACCTTTTAATCCATTTATTGATTACTACTGGAAATTACCACTGGAGCAAGGAACTGCTCGGGCTGCCCACAGCGCGCTGGTAGGGAATGGGAGGCGTTGGCAGTCGCACCATGCAGGGTTGCAAGAGCTCTGGTGGTTCGTACGGGTGTTAGGACAGTTTAGTTTTACTTTTGCTGTAGTAGGCACGTGGACTTTTTCGCTGGCTTTGAGTTACAGGGTTGTATGTCATCTGTTATTATTAATCCAGCTTTATCTATGCAGTAGGAAAAGATCTATCTTTTCCTGCTATTATCAAAACTGCTTTCATGACAAAAAAAAAATAATAAAAAAAATTAGATTGTTTTGAATTCTCAATAAAGTTATTATCATAACTTTAGCTCCATTTTAAGGGATTCCCTACAAATCATCAGGTCCTGTTTTCGTACTCAATTTTCTGACCTCTCTTGGATCTCAAGGAAGCTTTTCTAGAAAACGTTACTGTGACTATTTCAATAAGTGGATCTCCTGCGAGCAGTGTTACAGATGTTCTCTAGCAAATATGGCCAAAAATTAAAAACGGTTAGGGAAAAATCATCAATGTTTTAATAAATATGTTTCCATAACTTTCCTTGCTGTTTTAGTTTGGTAGACATTTTCAGCAGACAAAAAAAAAAGTTATACTCTATTGCTCGTGTTTTATTTTGATGCAAATGAACTGTGTGCAGAAGAGCTGTTAGGTTGCATACTTCTAAATTTTCTCTGACACAGTCCATATAGCAGTATTGTAAAAACTGCATTCCTGCTTCAGAGGAAGAGTATAAATTTCACGTTTCTTCTTAGCCACTTCTCTAAATCAGACAAAGATTTTCTGTTTTTCCCCAAAAGTATAGTACACGAGGCTTAAACACAGATCATCTTGCTGAAATACATTAGTGTGTTACTCAAATAAATTTGATAAAAATTCTAGTTGTTTCCATTAGAACAAAGACGGAAGTTTTGGGGTTACCTCAGATAAAATGACAGTTCTTCTTGACATCTGGAGCTGAATGGGAATCACAGTAAGGCAGGGAAAGCCTATGCCTGTGGTACATGCAACCAGGATGTTCAAGGAGTTAAGGGAGAACAGACACCAAAGAGGTGACAGATCTTTTTTACTTACTTAGTAATAGCTTCAGTGGAGATTTAAGGGTTTTAAAATATGGACATGCTTGACTGAGAGTTGTTTTCTTCAGGAAGGGGAGATGGTCACTCACCCACATGCCTTGTGTTAACAAACATTTCTCAAAATCTCTCTTCCATTAGGGGTGAGACTCATTTTATGAGGGCTATGTCGACCAGGCCTTGATGGTGTAACTCTAAATGCATTAATTAGTGAAAGAATATCTCAGCTATCAAGTGATTTATTATATGAAATCAATAGTCCATTGAGGATGTGTTTTTCCACAGCCATTTCCAGGGCTGCTTAGCAACCGTCTCCATAAACCAGGTCCACCAGAGGCATTATACCTTCCTCATATGGGCACTTTAATGGCAGCAATTTAGTTGTGCAGGTGTGAACTTTGGTAAGCTGTTTTAAGGTACTTACAATGTTAACTGTTGTGCCTGCACAACCGGGTTTTTAAATTGGAGAGGGTTGAGTAAAGGCCACAGGTACCAGCAGCTGCTTAATTTTCCAGAACTTGAGGAGTGGCAGGAGCGGCAGGCTACATGACTACAGGCGCGAAGCACGGAGGAAGGAACAGAGTTATTTTTTTAACCTTCAAAAGCAGCCCCATGAACGAAGCAGCAGCAAAGCTGAGAATGAGTTTTTGGCACAGGGCAAAGATGACCAGTGCTGAATTCAGAGTGATAAATCCTACTTTTTGGGGGATCTCGTGAGGTTTGTGCACAGAGGTTGCCGTGCCCAGCACCACTTGCAAGTTATGTCAGCGTGAAGCCCTGAGGGAGCAATGTGCTGCTGCTGCTTCTGTGGATTATGGGCAACCACCTCCCCGGAGACAGAGCTAATCAGGGTATCAGAGTAATTGCACCCCTGTGAACACTCTCCCAAAGACTTCTCCTTAGGCTCTCCCCAGCGTACACAGACACCTCGGCTCACCATGAGTAAGCATCTCTAGAAGGTTCAGCCAGAAAGCTCTGGGAGAGGATTTTGTGCCTCATACCAAATAACAGAGAGATTTTTGCAGTGCTGCAGGGCATCAGCATTAAATATCATCCCAAAGATCAAAAAAAGGGACCTACCGCAGGAGGGCTAAGTGATGTTTCTAGTTCCAGAGGGACACTTACAACCCGGGAAGGCTAATAACCCATGAAGTTAATTTTTGCCATTACTTGAAAGTAAAGTGCATTTCTGTTCATAAAACTGGCAAAATCAAGAGGAGCTGCCCAGAGGGGGTTTGTGCTGTTTTTTCTTTCTCTCACTATTTGTGATCCAAGCGATCTGGGTATCACTGGAAAAAATGACATTGTTGGGTACATTTGCTGGAAATCCAGAACCAGAAATGCCAGACTGGTCTCCATCTCTTAAGGATTAGAACAATCTAATTGTTTAATAGCTAAGCAACATGTTTAATGTTTAAACTGTAAATTCCCTCTTTAGCTCATTCTGCACCATGACACTTAGTCGTTGAATGATTTCTGAGGCTGTGTCCCCATGCTGGCTGTCAAAAGTAGCCACTGTGCTCAAGTCTAGCACCTGTCACTGCCATGAATACAAAAATAGTAATTTAAATGTTTAACTTTTGGGGGAAAAAAAAGTTAATGACTAAAAGAATGCCTCCAGTTTCAGCCTTACAATGGCATCATAACAAACGAGTATTTTCCTTTGAAAGCAGGGTTTGATAGGTTTATAAACATATTCTTAAATGCTTTCCCATGAGTTCAAGTGTTGGAGTCAGTGACTGAAGTTGTTCCTATAGTGCTACAGCCTATATTTACAACTCTGGCAACCTTTAAAGCATAGAGGAGTAATCTGTTTACAAAGGTCAAGGTAAAGGCTGACCCAGCACTAGGGTCCTGAGAGGCTTTCTGCTAAGCTACATTTCTTACTTGCTCTTTGTTAGTAGATTAATGGTACAAATGTTTCTTTCAAAAATGCTGAGGGGTTGTTGTTTGTTTGGGTTTTTTTCCTCAAGAAAATTGCATTAAAAAAAAATAAATGTTACAATGTTTTTCAAGCTGTTCTGAAGCAAGACAAAAATGTGTCCAGGCTGTGCTCTGTCTTGAATCAAATCAACCGGCATCTTATTCTCAGACTCTCCTACCATGAGCAGTTCCTCTGGCCCAAGAGCTTTCTTCTCAGTGCTTGCACTCAGCTCATACACGCAACCTAAAGTCTGCTCCCCTTCTCACTGACATGAGCTGGTTTGTTTAGGCATGTTAGATTTACGCCCTAGATAAGGGCTCTTCTAAGAAGACTCACATCTTCAGGAGGAGTCTAGAAATGTCTGCTGGGATGTCCTGCAGGACATCATCCTGTAGTCAGCGATGCAGGTCAATTTATAGGCAGTAGTTGAAATTGCTACGCGTATGCGGATAGCATAGGGTGCTGTTCAACCCATGGTCCCTTTCTCACCTGCCTCTTTGTTTCTGGCACCCTCTTGCCTCTCCCTTTTATGTCAAGATCCCACCTGTAAAATAACAAATACATGTAGCCAGCACTGGTCATCACTGAGCCAAGAGGAACCAGCCTTTAGCAATGGCATAAAAAACTACCTTAGATCCTCCACAATCCTGTTCCTCCAAAGCTGACTCTCTGTCTTGGGTGATTCTATACTGAAGTCGAGGACATGTTGCTGACAGATAAAGCAGAAGCAGTCCCAGTACAAAGAAGGCAGTTTGCAGTTTGAGTTGCACTAAAAGGTAGCTTGTGAATTACTGCAGTGGTCGGCCAAAAAAAAAAAAAAAAAAAAAAAAGCCTGAGTACTAATACACTGTACACAAGGGGTTAAATAGTGAGCAAAAAGAACAAATTCAGAGTAAGTGATATTTTCTATACACTAAGTACGCTATAGTAGGGTTCAGAAACCCACATTTCAGGACCTGATGAACTCTTACTTCTTTTCAGTGCCTTGAGCCTATGTTTTGCTTATCTTGACCCAATTTTCCTATTTCTTATTTCTTTTTATCCAGCCTACTCACTGAAGTTAATTAGCTGTTGCGCTTGCACTTCTTATGTCACCACGTTTTCATTGCAGAAGGTTAATAAACCCCTGCAGAACTTTTAACTGTTGATCTCAGCTGTTTGACTTTATGACTAGTAGACAGCTGGTGTGGACATAGGTTTTCCACTTGACTTGGTGGAAGTTTGGCTTTGAATTTTACACAGAATGTTCTATATGGCTTGTCTTCAATAAAAATCAGTCCAGTTCATTGTTGTTCCAAAGTCATGTGTGAAAATGAACCTTCCTCACCTCTTCACTTAATCCCATCCTTGGGAAAGTTAGCACATAACAATCAAGTAAGAAATTAAGGCAAATCATTCATTCAGAAAGAAAGAAATACTATGGGAAAGTCCACCCTCCCCACTGCTGCATGAAGATAAAGTGTGTTTGGGAGAATATAGTCAGTGAGGCTGTGAGAGTTAAAAGGAAGCCTTTGGTTTGAAGTTCCCTGTAGGCACCATAAACATAGAGTCAAAAGGACTATAGCTGTTAAATTCTGCCTCTCCACTTCAGAGATAAAGGGTATGGTGGTCAGCTGTACACAAACCCCTCCCCAATCTGCAGCCTGGTTTTTAGCACTTCCTAATCAGAATAGCATCAGGACGTGGGGTTAGCAGAGACACAGCCTAAAGTATTCAGCGACCAAGAATCAAAATCCTTTGTTTTACAGGAAGAGCTTTCTCCTGATTTCAGATATGATACGGGTGAATCCCATGACTCAGTACTGGATCCAGTTCTGGGCACCCCAGTTCCAGAAGGACAGGGAACTACTGGGGAGAGTCCAGCACAGAGGCACTAAGCTCATTAAGGGAGTGGAACATCTCCCTTATGAGGAGAGGCTGAGGGAGCTGGGTCTCTTTAGCTTGGAGAAGAGGAGACTGAGGGGTGACCTCAGGAATGTTTATAAATATGGAAAGGGCGAGTGTCAGGAGGAAGGAGCCAGGCTCTTCTCGGTAATGCCCAATGACAAGACAAGGGCCAATGGGTGCAAACTGGAGCAGAGGAGGTTACGTCTTAACATAAGGAAACACTTTTTCCCAGTGAGGGTGACATTGCCTGGAACAGGCTGCCCAGAGAGGCTGTGGAGTCTCCTTTTCTGGAGACATTCAAAATCCGCCTGGATGTGTTCCTGCGTGATCTACTCTAGGGTCCTGCTCCAGCAGGGGGGGTGGACTCAATGATCTTCTGAGGTCCCTTCCAGTCCCTAATATTCTGTGATTCTGTGATTTAACCTTTCAAAAGAGTACAAAGAAAAATGTACAATATTTTTATTACAAGAGTTTTCTAATTAAAATGTACGCTATTTTTGCTATAAGCATTTTACAAATAAAAACTGAAAAGTAATACAATGAATTACTAGTATTATAAAACTTTTTCGTAGAATTTTAATGACATTGTGATTTGGGAAGATGTATACAGGAGCTTTCAGGAATGGAAAATATGGACACTTCATTGGAAATCTTCCAGATGAGTGGAAGCTTCTGTTAAACTAATGGTTGCTGGCTGCTCTAGGAACAAACTGGACACATTGACATCACGAGGAAGATGGCAAATTTTCTTTGTCTCAGTGAAATGACTTCAGTTTACTTTAACAGCATTTGATAAACTTTTAAAATGTGGGACATTACGTAACTTATGCCACTGGAAAGATCTGATGAACATCTTCAGCGGTCACAATCCTTTGGTGATCATCAGTATCTCTATGACTCCCTCTGTATCTACATATATTCTGGTTTTATTGTACTGGAATACTAATAGTTCAGTGGAGAACAAATTTATTGCTTCTGCATGGTCTAACTGCCATCCTCTTCTCCTTTGTATGTAGATATTTAATATCTATATCTACATATTTACACACAAATACACATATATGTGTATGATTTTATTAGATTTTATATAACCTCCGTATAATTAGCTCTGATCAACAGTTCTACATTTTTAATTGTTTCTTCCTTGCTTCATAAATGCAGATATTGGAATTGGAATCTGCTCCTTTATTTTTAAATCATTTCATATAGGCATAGATATTTCCACGTTAGAGTTCCCAACGTAATCCCAAGCATTTATAAAGTATAAAAAACCAGCAGTAAGATTTGATCCCATGGTGACATACTGGGATCAAAACGTGAGCATACCTTTTAATCAGAGAAGACACTGCATGGGAAAAAAACCCAAACCAACAAGCAAACCAACAAAAAAAAATCCCTCAAGAAAACCATTTTAATAATCAGGAAACTGCAGAGGAATGGTAGAGTGCCTTCCAATGCCTACAACAAATAAATCTACTCACAGAAGCCAGGTCAGGATAACATTACTTTTTGAGAAGATTATATCCATTTCCTTGTATTTTAACCTGTCTCTGATTGCTTTCTTGTGCAACAGTCTTTCTTGGAACATTACATCATGGAAGAAAAAAAAAAAAAATGTGAAGCAATTATGTTCATAGTCATTAACTACCGGTATTTTTTCTAACTCCTTCTGTGTGATACTCTATCTCTACCTCCTGAGGAAGGAATGTACCACCAAAGAAAAGGGAATTAGCAAAATTTCTAATAGAATTGGCAAAAGGGGTTATCATCTCTTGATATGCAGATATAAGTAAGTTCCCGTTTCCATTTGCAGGTACCTTGGAAAACACCACGAGCTTGCACTGTTTGGTTGAAGGTTGGACTAGATGATCTTGGAGGTCTCTTCCAACCAAAGACATTCTGTGATTCTGTGAAAAAAATACCACTGGATTTGAGGAGAGGAGCAGCAGCTGCCTACCTGTCCTGGGCAATCAACCTCTACTGGTCTTGTTTTCTACTGTAGAAGTCAAATGCCTTAAAACTTGAAGCTGCATGAAGTCCATCAGTAAGGGACTAACCAATTTTGGATCCTACACGTAGTCCAGCCCTGGCAGCAGGATTCCCAGACTAGCTCAGGACAACACATGTGGGCAGGTATGTTCTTAGGGCAAAATAGCTGGGCTTCTTAGAAGAACATGGGCACAGGGCTTATGATACAGATGTTGATACAGCTTTCCTGGTTCTGGAAATTGCTTTTTTATTTATAGCTAATGAGAGTATCTGGGTACAGAACTGCAGTAAAAAGTATCAGGATGCTTTTAACAACTGCTCACAAGTTCAGCTCTAGAATCACATAAAATGTGTCTGTATAGATGCTGCTCACAGAAAGATCAAAATCTATTAAAACACCTTCAACTCCTCAGTAAATGGTAGTTAAAGTTTATTTTTAGAGTGGCTCATCTGTCCTTTAGCAATGACATCTAAGTCCCAGCTTGACACTCTGGGCTCTATTTAGGGATCCTGGAAAGCAGCAGGGCCTGCTTGTTGCTTCCCAGTACATGGCCATCAATCACTGCCTGTAGATCCTGCCTTGCACAGCTGAGTATGAAAGGAGGCCCGGGTTGATAGGCTGGCACACCAATCTGGAGCCAGATGTGGTGGATTCCAACCCATCACCTGTCCTGCTGCTGCTATTAAAATCACAGGCCAAGCCGAGCAAGGTGCCTCCTCCCTCCTTGTTCACTGCATGTAGCTCTTTTTATGATTTTTTTCTTACAGTGCTGAGATGGAACATGAGTTTTGGTGATTACTAAGAAACTTGCAACTGCGTGCATTTTCCAGGTGTTCTTGAAGTGACTACTCACAAGAGGGGAAAGGAGCCATGGATAAGGAGTTGGACTAGATGACCTCCAGATGTCTCTTCTCAATCATTTTGTGGTCCTGTGATCAGCAGGGATTTTTACCTATCAACTTGGCAGCGGTTGCTACTTTGGGAGCTTTTGACAAAGCCTTTGCTGCTGGGATTAAGCCTCAGGTTCGTCCTACCTGCAGCACGCTAAAAAGGGATTAACAGAGAGACGCAAATTGCCAAAATCACAGCGGTTAAAAGAATGACAGGTTCAGATGTAGTTTTTGGAAACAGGCATAATTGTTAGGGTTCAGAGCTGGGACTTGATCAGAGAAGTTGGCTTCTAACTCAGGAGGTCACTCAAACTCTGGGTTTGGACTGTCCAGTTTACCCTGAGAAATCAGCTCGAATGCTTCTGTATGAGGCCAAAACCAGAAAATATGTAAGTCTCTTCATTGTAAAAAAAAAAATCAAGCGATTGACCCAACCAGCAATTACTGCAGGATCCAGATAATCTACACACACACAGAGGCAGAAAGTTTGGGACTATTTGAAAGAGAAAATCCTGCCTTATTGAACTCAATTGTGAGAAAATTCAAATCCAAATTATTTCACCCTGTACTATTTTCTTGCCCATGTGGAGATTTTTGGTTATAGATAAAGATCAGCCAGGGTTTATGGCAAAGTTTATTTTGTAGTAAGTCTGTAGCAGCAATTAAAGTTCCAAAACAGTTTTCACATACTAGTAATTTAAAGAAAAGTACATCTCTGAAGATGTAATTTTCCATTTTTAATCTTCATCCAAAGATATTCTTTAACTTCGAGCAAATTCCTGTCAAACAGTTATAATTTTATGATAAAAGATACTTTTCCAGATGTAAAAAAAAAGATGATTGCTGACTTTTTTTCCTTTCTCTTCTACCAGATAAGCCAAAAGAGCTGACCTCGAAGACTGGCACATAAATAACCACTCAGGAACTTGTTCATAAATGGACTGTGAGTTTAAACTGAAAAAGAACTAAATTACAAAGCCTGAATGCTGGGTAATAAGAATGCACAGTAGAAAATTGGCAATAAGATATTTTGATTTCTTTTGAGTCACAACCTGCTTCCTAAACCACACCTGAGGTAGGCAAGCTAACACATACGGAACTGGGCCTCATCTTTAGCTCAGCCTTCAGAGCGTGGGTGATTTCAGCCTTCAGTGCAAAAGCTGTAGCTATGTACAGTATTACAAATGTTCATTGAAGAATTATGTCAAGCAACCTAAAAATAGTAATTGTCATATCACAAGGTAAGCATGGCAGAAAATAATTATTCTCTATATAGAATGGTTCTATGTGCTATTCTAATATAGAATTAATTTACTTAGTATATACATTCTCCCAGGAACAAAGCTTTTTCTTGGATTATCTTTAGAATAGTGAGTGGGTAACTGTAGTCCTTTAACACCTAGAGTTCTTTGTAGGATGCTAAATATATTGAGGCAAGGAAATCTTTGATCCAACATATCACCCAGAGGTGCTTCCCATCCTGACCACTCTCCACAAAAATTTATCAGACTCATGCAGCGTGAAAAAAAACCCCAAGATATAATTTCCCAGAAGTCAACAAAGATCTTTGCCAGGAGCATTAATTATAAATGGCAGCTCCATCAATACTTCCTTCATGCCTAACAGCATGGAGTTCTCAAATAAGTAGCTATAATATTTGGCTTGATTGTGAAATTTGTATAAGATGCCATAACATTTACAGCATCTATAGCATACGCAAACTAGGATTGATTTTAATGCTTTACGTTTTGTGTATCTTAATGTACTCAGACTTACTTAGACTGGCAGAGCAAGTACAACTCCAATACCTGGTTAATGATCTCATAGTGCACAGGCTTGTGATTTTAGATTTTTCTGATTTTATCTATATCAAAATAAGATATTACTTTATGTACAAGTTTTCATGCTTTTTCTTAAAAACTGGAAGAACTTGTTTCTTTTGTCTCCTCACACTTGCAGAAATTATTCTCTACAAAGCCTGAACAAGGATAGCACAGTGGATTCCGGTAAAGTGTCGTTACCAATATCCCTTTGTCTCTTGTGAGGACATTTTAGGACCAAAGGGACAGCAGTGGTTCTGGAAAATATATTAAAAATAAAACTTCTCAGGCTCTGGTGGAGGCGTTAACAAACTAAAATTCTTGAACCAGGAAAACTTCTAATTTTATGATCATGGCAAGACCTGGCATAACAATGGACGTAAAAGGAAAAAGATACCAATCTGTATTGGTGTGGCTCCTAGAAAAGCCAAACAGTGTGGGTACCAGTTGTTTACCGGACAGCTCAAAACCATAAAATAACTTTAAAAGTATGAAACCCTAACCCTCATTTCTCCCTCTGTTTCATACTGAATCATCCTTAGCAAAGGCACAAGTCTGAAAAACGTAAGAACATAACACTCCCATTTCCACAAGCCACTTAGCTCTTAATGGGAAATTTTTAATTGATTTCAATAACTTCAGTCACACAGGATCAATCCTTAAATGCTTGGCTTTACTGAGACTACTCCCGACCTTGAAGTTAAGCATTAAGGTCCAGACCCTTGCGGGTATTTACGTGTTTAATTATTTTCCTGGATCAGAACTAGCCTGTAAATACACGTTCCAAATTCTTGGTCATAAAGGCATGACAGTTCCTAGATACTTCTCTCTGTCACAGGCAGCTCGCCAACTGGAAAGCTTCTTTGCCTCAAAACTTCAAGAATACCGTGTGTCGAGCTGGCACAGGAAACCGGTCACTAAATTCAGATCACGTAATACGTACAGGCATGATGTTTTCTTTTGGTGATATAAACTCCTGGAATGCAGTATAGCACTACAAAAACCCCACATCTCCCTTAGGGTGTTATGTCCTCTGTCTTCATGCCCATAGTTTTTAATTCCACACTAAAAAAAAAGGAACAAATTATCTAAAAATAGTTTTTAGAAGGCAACTATCCTGATAAGAATTCTGACTTCAGTGGGTGTTGGAAAATAGTTTTTTTCTTATGCAACCTGGTAGCCACTCCCTCTTAGCACGGTTTACTTTTGGTCCTGTTTAATCCTAGTAGAGGATTTGAATGTGTCACCTTTCCTTCTTACCTCTTTAAATACATTGCTTAATTCCATCAACAGAGGTCACTGCAGCTCTTTTTCTCTTTGATGAAAACATGCCTTCTCCAGCAGTTAAAGCAGAATTAGTGCTGTCACCTAGCAGAGTTTTAGTTTATCCATTAGACACTGGTATAGGAAAATGTACACATAGTGGGAGGCTGGGGAAAAAAAAATAAAATTAAAAATAAATAATAATAAAGAGAACTCTTTTGAGCTTTGGAACCTAACCTAATTCAATCTTGTTTATAGTGATGATTTTAGCATTGTCACTACATTTGTCTTTCTTTTCATTACCTAGGTACCAGACCTGTGAATCTGGTCCTGGCACCAACTGTTGTATCTGCTCTGCAGTGCTTGGTAAATCAGTATCAGACATCTTTGCATTAGGGAAAAATAAGAAAAAGACCTCTCAAAGAGCTCCTTCAGATTGCTGAGGCTTGATTAAAAAAATTATGAGCGGCCACCACTTTCATTTGAATCTATGTTTGCGTAATTAGGAAAATGATGAGGAAAGACTTTGGGATATTTATCATTAAGATGAATTCAAGCCAATGGGTCCATTTGAGCCAGCAGTAACGTGAGCCTTGCAATTTTCTATTGCTAAACCCATTACAGCAGACTGAGTCAAACACACTTGCAGACAGAGAGTCCTTTAGAAATAAACAGAGCATAAGAGTTGTACACAGTGAGACACTGTTAAATATATATATAAAAATATAACCTTTTTTATGTCTACATGCAGAAATAGCTTACTTTATTGAGGAGGAAATGCAGATTCATCTCAAAGCTAAAGCAATCACAGTGCCTAGCTTTGAAAAGATGTTTTTCATTCATAGGTGCCAAAATCACTTGAAGAATTAGTACATTGGAATTTCACTTCAGGCTTAGTAAGCTGCATTTAGATGTTCGCCATGAAGGTGTCTGCTTGTAGGGTAGGTGTCTGAGCTCCCCCTGGAGTCAGTGGAAGCTGAACTATCCATCAGACTGCTGCAAGGCAGCCATCCACGTGTGTTACTCTATGTCCCAAGAGCCATGGGCTGTGTTGTGCACATCCCCACCAACTCCAGCCCCAGGGGTGAAGTCCAGCAGTGGTAAAGGTGCCCCAAGTGGCCTCCCTGGCTTCTGGCTGCTGATCCAGGGACAAAAGGGCTCCTGTGGCTCCTGTGCCAGATGTGGCAACTCAGATGGCTTGAGGCACCTGTGTATGACTTAGTTCCGAGTGTCTTTAATCCTGAGAGATTTCTCCTGGGTCTAACACCTGTGCTAAATATCTACAGTCTCCCCTCCTCATTGAACCAAAATGGAGAAGGACAGGTAACTTTCGAAACTTTCTGTTCCAGGTTCCAAGGAAAAACTGTTATTTGCTATAGTATATTCACTTCTTACAAGCCCCTTCAATGCTACCAAGTTTTTGTAACTATGGATAACGTGCAGAACATATGTATTTTTTTTGGAAGAAACAACAGTAAATGTACTAGGGAAAACTAAGTGAAGAATTATGTCTCTTTTACATGACTTATGTATCTTATATATGGCAGAACTTTATGATGTCTTTGAGGATACTGAAGCATTTGTAAACAGCAGGTCCAGATTCTTGCCTTGAAACAGCCCACAAACAATGTAGCTTGTGTGTGGATAGTTCCCTTCATTCTGGGGAGAAATGGATGAAGAGTTTCAGCCTTTTCTTTTGTTCCTTTCTGCAGGTTTCAGCCACTTGAAAGCCTAAGGGAAGTAAAGTATAAATTGGGGTCAAGGGACCGGGGTCTCCTATTAGTTTCCTGGCGCTGTTCCTGCGTTACGTCTATACACAGCTCATTTGCTTTGAGCAAATTTCTCCACCTTTAACGTGGGGGTTTAACAGCGGCACAATTCTCAGGATTCTCTGCCTCTGCACTGTCTGTGCCTCTTGTTCCCACGGCACCTGGGAGACACTGTGCACCACTGCAAGTATGATCAACAACCATCATCAGGTAATATTCAAGCTGAATATATTTGATCAGCTGGCTTTCATATATATATTGTTTTCTCAAACAGCGCAAGCTTCTGGGATGGGAAATTTACTCTTAAATGAAGGTATGAATAAAGCTAGCTAGGGGGCTGTGTATAGGTTTTAGTCTAGGAGACCTTAAAAAATAAGAGCCCTTTTATTTTGACATTTGTACGTGACTCACTATTTTCAGCCTTAATCACTGCTGATAATACAGTAGAGCAAGGAGTAAAGGCCCAGTACTAACAGATGAGTCTAAATTAATAGCTGACATACATACCAGCAAAAAAACCCAACCAACCAACCAAAAAAAACCCAGTTTAACTTCAAGCTTCTTTTATGATAATTTTGTATTTAGCAGAGTAAGTTACTGATAAGAAAGCACTGAGCAGATGTCTAATGATCTGACCTGTGTTTGCAAGTGTAAAAGTGATGTTGTAGCTGACTAATACCTGTGCCCTCAGCTCACTGTGCCTATTCTTGACAGATATTTGTTTTTTCCTAGCTTGTTCCCATGAAGACAACAGAAAAAAAGTCAAGGATAATGTTCTGTTTGAGTGTCTACTACTGACCAGCTGCTTGCTATTTCTGTGGCTTCAATCTACCTTGCCAAAGAAAGAAAACTCTGAAAATCAGAGCTTGGCGTTGTTTTCTTCCCCGTATCTCATTTCTTATGATTGAAAGGTAGTAGAAACTTGAGTTTTTCCAGTAGGAAAGGTGGGCTAGAAATAAACAAGAACCAATATTAACTTTTGAAATTTCACACCTGTGAAACCAAAACAGGAAAGAAAGAAGTGTTTCACTCGATTAACATTGAAACAGATTCTCATAAGGAAATAAGTAATTTAGCTCAAGAGATTTCCAGTCCTCTTAACTGTTTCAGAATATTACTCATGTTACCTTACACCTCAAATTTTAAGGTTGTTAAGTACAGCGAGTTTAGCAAAACAATAAACGTAATTGTCCTACCTAAAAAGCAAACAAAATATAAAGATAAGGTAATCTGTTTTTCCACTCTTAGTGTTTGTGTTTTATCCATATACGTAGATAGAAAATTAGAAAATGTACACATGAAGAAAGGAAGCTTGGAAATATTATATTTTCCAGAGTCTCCCACAGGCTTTTAAATAGTAGTTTCCATTCATATATGATGATAAAATGAGTTTTCAGGGTCTAACGGCTGCAGGAAAAAACCTTGAAAGCGTCAGTTCTCCAAACCTACATACCAGCAAGAAAATAAGAATCATTTCACAATTATTTTCATCTTCTGTTACATAAAAGTCAAGTTTTTCATGCACAGCAATTTGGTGATCTCCCCTGCAGATATCACGGGTCCTCTCTGGTAAATATGGACGAAGCGATCCTTCTCACGCTGAATATGGTGACAGGTATTTCTTCTCTACCAGCCTGAAACCCTGGCCTACTTTTCCAAATCTCATCTAACCATCCTTAATTGCTCTACAAACACCTGAACTAACTTTTGTCTTTTAAGTTGGCCTACTTTCTTGGCCCACACAAACAGCAGGAAATCAGCCCATCTAGAACTCCCGCCAGGCCGTCTGCTCTTTCCCGTCTATTACGACTTCTCCTTTCGGGCTTTGCTGGACGCACGCCTGCTCCACTCACTTGAGTTTTGAGCTATGCTATGAGGGAAATTATCCCTCTGCTTCTGCAGATCACAGAATCACAGAATGTTAAGGGCTGGAAGGCACCTTGAAAGATCATCGAGTCCAATCCCCCTGCCAGAGCAGGATCACCTAGAGTAGGTAATGTCCTCCCCTAGTGTGACAAACAAACCAATTTTAGGTCCTTCAGAGCATCCTTCTCTCTGCTGCTCGCCGGTGTTATCACGCAGCCAGAGCGTTCTTTCCCCACGTGCTGTATAGATGGCAGCGGCAGCCTCGACTACGCAGTTGCAGACATTCCCAGTGGGCACCATTCTCCCTGGAAAATGGATCAGCAATGCCTTCTCTCAGGGAATTCTGTTAACTGGTATTTCTGGAGGTCACAGCTCGGGTGCTCCCTGTGCCAGCTGCTATCGTGTCCCGATCGCAGGCGCTCCCCTTGGTGCTGCGTCCTGGATGGTAAGCTCTCTGAGGAAGAGAGTCTCTTTTTACTACACGTTCCTACTTGCCTGGGTTATTACTTGAGGAGTAACAGCTGCAGCGAGAATAACAGGATCTCACAGTTGATCGCGCCGGGCAATAAATATGAAAGTGTTGCCACTTGCTCACGATGTACAATTGACCTTAATAACTCCTTCTCTTTTGCTGCAATATTCTGTTAGACCATTGTTGATTTTACTACTTAAATCTTTTCTCATGATTACTGCTGTTATTATTGTCTTATTTTTCTCATTGGTTAGCAAGTTCTGTTCCAGTGTATCTCCTGTTTTCTCTAATACCAAAGGTACAGGCTATTCATTGTTGTTCCTTCCTGGAACTCACTTGTCCTGCACTATCTTCCTGCCCCAAGGAAACAGTCTTAATTCCCTGAGTTCCTATTTCCTCTTTGGATTTTGAATAATAATTCTTCACCTTCTGGGCATAAGTTTTGTCAATTCACTCGATTCATGCCATTTCACTTTAAATGAGAGTACAATTTAAACTCCCCTGTAAATAGCACTGTACCAGTCTGGAAAACAAAAAAAAATCTTCAGTTAACTCACCTTTGCAAATTATCTGCACAACTTTCCTGGGTGTGACCCAGATTAAGGAGTTTAGGAATGTCCCCACATGAGGATTTAAATCCACCAAGCAGTGGATTTAAATTCATGCCCTAAACCACTTGAGTTTCCTTTATGGCCCAGGCTTGAGAGCCTGTAGACACCGAGTAAGTTACTTGCAGTGAAATATTGTTGTTATTTCTATTTAAAACATAAACAATGTGCTTCATCAAGGAGAACTCTTTTGTCCAAAAGCATGAAACATCCATGAAAACAAATGAACAGTGCAGCTTTCTATATCAGAACATATTTTGCACAGGTAAGCGCAGCACTGTTTCTTGGCTGATGACCAGCAAAACCATTAACAACAACTAATGGCACAGAAGGCAATTTTCTTCCAGTCTTATTTTCTAATTGCTAGGAAAGAAAACTAAAAATAGACTTTACAAGTTTGGGAGAGAGACTGCGAAAGCTGGGAGAGCTCTATTAACTTCTAGATGCTCTATGGCTTTACACTCTCTGAAGATCCGGCTCACTGATTTCATCAGAGGAAAGGTTAGGGGAAAACCAAAATATTCACTGGTTTTGTCTGTAGTTCAGAAAGGCTGAATTATTTGTCTCTAGTTCTAATATAAATGGTCACCAGAAATTGAATGCTTTGCTCCCTACTTACAATGGATAATTATATAAATGCTCTGTGACTTTTATTTAATATTTAAATATTTGTTTAATATAATATTTAATAAATTATTTGGGAGTCAATTTTAAGCATGCTTGTCAAACATACCCTGACAAAACTGCACAGGCTCCTCTCTTTCACGATATATGTCTAGTCTCTTTCCATGCAACTCCAGAAATCCCATGAAACTTCCTCATCTCAAAGAGTTTGTGTCTGTCCAGTTCCCCTGGACAAGCAGTTTATTAAATCTTCTTAAAGAGGATAGGCTGAATTTGCAGCTCACAGTAATCCCTCTGTTGAATCTCTCTTCTGAGCCTCCTTTGAAGATGAGAGACTATCCCTTCTTCACTCTCCTCTCACATTTTCTCTTTATCGCTGTCCCAAAGGATTGTCTTCAGTTCATATCACCCACCAGCCAGTTTTGGAGATCCCGCCCCTTCCCAACTAAGTGACTCAGCAGCAGGTCCCACACCTCTGTCTCCCCACTCCATGACCCTGTGCCAGCTCTGTGGCCTAAGGACCACATCGCACTGCTGCTGGTTTTGCCCTCAGATAAAGTTCACATGGCAATTTGGTAGC
This sequence comes from Baryphthengus martii, assembly GCA_013396935.1. Taxonomy (NCBI): domain Eukaryota; kingdom Metazoa; phylum Chordata; class Aves; order Coraciiformes; family Momotidae; genus Baryphthengus; species Baryphthengus martii. The sequence goes on along the minus strand of VWZK01019793.1, from coordinate 269,731 downwards.
CACACCTGACTGGTAATCATTTAAGACCTGATATTGTCTTTTTCTTAAAATAATATTTTCTTTGAGATTTATGACGTGTGGATATAACTTGCCATAGGATTGAGATCTGGCACAAGGCTTTTGCTTAAAAACTATGTGGAGCACTTAGCCTTTTGGTGTGGCTGGGTTTATTTGTTGATTTTCAGATACAGAACAGTATTTCTTTGCTTATTCAGTGTTGGTACAAAAGCCAAATCCTGCCCTCTTTTAATAATGTGCCACAGCTTTTATAAAAGGAAGTTGTACAATTTCTCTGGCACAACGAGGAAATGCAAACAGAACGTTAAATTCCATGAAAGTTTGTACAATTTCAGTACAGATGATTCATTACGACCTGCTAAACATAGAAGCTGCAAACATGAAAAAAAGGGAAAAAAGGGCTGTTACATTTTTTGTTTTTCCTCTGGTGGCACTTTTCAAATTTCTTAGTTAAGATGCTATCTGTCCTGAATCAGAATTCCTTTGTAAGGAATGTGAAGTCATAGCTGACACTTACAAGTTGTTTTTTTTGCTGGACCAGGACATCCCAGTGCTTAACTGAAAAATAAAAAAAAGAGAAAAATAAAGGTGACACTGCTATCTCTAATTCTTATCTGACTCTTGCAGTAGCATTTACAGACATTTCTGAGTTGGGCAGTTAAGCAAGCTCCGAACGGAGGAGAAAGAGGGAAACTAGAAGAAAACATGACCAAACTTGGTGCATTGCTCAGCTGTAGATTTTAGTGCAGCTGTAAGGGTGGCGTTACGAACTTTTGCACTCAAATCATCCTTTTGGACAAAATCAGCTCACCCGCAGTTTCAAGACACAGATGACAGTGGCGATACTGTGTCCACTTGGCAGAAAAGAGCTCTATCAGAGAAACTAGATGTCTGGGATTTTAGACTTTACCCAAAATGACTCAAGATTATAGCTACTCGCTTCTCCTACCACTTGGGACATCCGTCATTGAGACTGCAGGTTGGGCACACAGAGCCAGCTGGAAGGGAGTTCAGTAGGAAGGTTGGGAGTTGACGGGGTCCAGTGCATGTCCTTTGGTTATTTCTACTTTTTTTTTAACAAATGCTTCTCTACACAACATATAGGTGGATACCCTACAAAAAGCTGGGAACAAAACTTCTCTTTCCTGCTAGTCAGCAGGCTACAAAGTTAGAGTCCTTTATCTTATATCCCAGATTTTTGCTTTCTGTCTGCAGTGCTGGTCCAGCTACAGTGTGAAGAGCGGTCCACTAATCTGGGCACCTTCTCGCAAGTTGGGAGAGGAGAATGTTAGATGTTCTACAATGAAGCTTCCCACTTGCTGAACCACGAGAATATTGTGTACATTCTTGCCATCCCACTTTTGTAAATAAAAGGCCCCCTGACAGCACCCCTGCCTGAAGAGTTCTCTGGGTTTGTACATACCAGGATGCCTCCTTTATTCATCCAAAACAACTGTAGGTGGGTGATAGATGCTTACATGTTGAAACTGGTTGAAGTAGCAGGAGTTATGGACCATCACAACAATGGAATTTAGGCACTTTCGCAGAGTTGCCAAGAGATGCCTAACTGCTGAAAATGTCCACTAAAAATCCTTTCAACTTAAACAGTGTTTAGCCATCTTCTGTGACATTTAGGTGCCCTAAAAATCCCTTTCTGTTTCTTAACTCTTTCCTGGAATATCTCAGCTACTCTGAGGTCAAAGGCTCTAGGTAAGTTGAAGCTGCTGATCTGGGTACTCATGTGCCAAGCATGTCCTCTAGTCTTCTGGGTGCAGGCCATAGTACAGAACAGAGAAAGTCAGTATCAGCTTCCACCCACAGCACTGCGTGTACCCAACCATTGTTGTTTAAATCCGTGTCCAAACCTCTACAAAGATCATGTTCCCCTCTTTCCTGCAGTGTCTTGTTGGAAAGAAAATCTGATACAAACAGAAAAGGATTTGAGTCTTCTCCGAGCCGCTAAGTACCTTGATACAGCACTTGAAAGTGATACCAGAACAAGTGCACTGGTCCCAGAAGGAAAATTGTGGTTCGGCTCATATAAGAGCTTTGTTATTTTCTCTGGAGCGGTGCCCTAGAGATGCAAACATCAGTCTTCTCTGCTCCTCATATAGCTAATGGCCTGGCTGGTGCCACTGCTTCTGTCTCTTCTTCTGACTCATACTCGTCTACTTCTCCCACAGTGAATCGAGACTTTGGCATTAGAGCTCGATTGTCCGCTCTGGTGAAACGATGCTGGCTGATGGAATTTCGTCTTCGACCCGACAGATTGGATGGGCTCGCTCGTCTACCCAAGTGTGCCATTGGAATCAGCTCTTCCTGGTGGTGCTTTGCTGCCGGTGGACGTAGTCGGGGCTGGGATCTGAACGTTACTGGGAGAGCAGCATCAGAGCCACTTCTGACATGATCTGAAAGAAAGCAGACACATAATGCATATTTTGAAGAAGAGAAAAGAAAAACACCATGGTATTGGCAAGAACAGTTGAAGGGTATTCAACACAATTATGGTGTTAAACCCTGGAACCGAAGCATTTTAAATAATTATTATAGAATAAGAGAGCAGTCAAGAGCTAAAAACAACCCTAAATTTTTATTTTCATCCCAAAGCTGATGTTTAAAAGATGTTATTGATCTTGCCTCTGCCCTGAAACCCCAGACAACAAGCACATCCAGCTATCTTTTAATGCCTCACAGAGCCGCTCAGTGCGAGGGCAGGAGTGCTCCTTCATGTAGCTTTCAAATTTCTATGAATTTCACAAGTAAACCAAGTTCCAGGGTTGAAAAGCATTATGAAACCCACAGCAGATGACAAAAGAAAGTGACAAAGGAGAAGACTCTAGTGTCATCAAAAACGAAGTTTACCAGCCACCTGTGATTAACAACTGGGAAGAAAACAGTTTCACCTGAAACTGGGAGTTTGACTCTAGGGCAGTTTGATTACATTGGGTGTGTCAGACCTGCTCCTACCAGCTTGCTGTTCCACAAGTACACAATAAAAATTTGCCCACAATAGGCCAGTAACTGGTTTTCTGATTTTATAGAATACACTTTTCCACTTTTTAAAGCTACCTGTAGTCTGATTATGCACGAGAAAATTAGTTAAATTAAGAGGCTGCTCATAACAAGCTAGGAGGCTTGAAGAGATGAACAAAAAGGCCTATAAATAATAAAATTAGACTATATCTTGTTACAGTCAAAGCACACGTCTATTTGGTATAGTCACACAATCAAAATTTAGCAAGTTATTGCAGCTTAATAACTATTAAATTATTTTAAGCTAATATTTACTTCACAATTGGCACAAAGGAAGAATGTGTGCACCAGCACCTGCCTCGACCAAACAGGGGCACAGATTTCCTTAACAGCAGAACCTGCTTCTTGTAGGCCCTGTGGCCATACCCCACCATAAGCAATACCATAGGATAGGTTTTCTCAGGTTTGAAGAGCTTCTACTTAGCCCTTTGGGAGCATCACTGCTACAAAGTATGAATGGCACATACTGTCAAAGGAAGAATTCATTTGTACGAGTGGCAGAAAGATCTGACAGGTGGTTTAGGGATCTATTTGTGGTCTTTTCCGACCTCCTAGTTACTAAATTTTCTGCATATGCCATAGATGAGTAGAACCAAGCCAGCTGGAGGATGTTTGTCCCAGGAGGACTTCCAGGCATAGATAGAAGAGGTGGCATTTATCTCTGTAAATGCATATATGAGGTTGTCTTTCTAATTTCCTACATACGGAGTATTTTTTTTCTCAGTTCCCAAGTACAATTCGCCTCATCCTAACACAGTTTGTGAGAGGAGTTTAGGGTGGCTTCCTCCTGCTGCAGACATTCAAAGTGGTGTGAATGCTACACAGTGGACTTAAGATGGACCAGAAAGTCTAATTACTTGGTTAGATTAAAATCAGGGCTCAAATTCAGTCTTTATCACTATCAGCAAAAAAAGTACTTGTATTCACTGCTTTACCTCTCTCTCCAGTGAAATAATATGTCTGTCTGCTATAGTAGGACTTGGTCTCTTGAAAGTGTCTGAAAGGCTTTTAGGTCTCAGATTGTCGTGCAGAACAATTTGAATCTTTTAGAAAAACACATATCCCCCACCATGACATCCTGATAAACAGAACAGAAAAGAATTGTTTGTATGAAAAAAAAAAAAATAAAAAAAAAATCCCCTTGAGTAAATTTTATTTTCCCCTCTGAATAGGTCCCATGGGTTTCTGTTCTGCAGCCATCATGTGTGAGTGCCCAGCCCCAAGGGGTTGGTTTGCCTGTGCAGTTCTCCTTTACTTCCATTTCTTTCACAGTAAAACAGAAAGGGAAGACAAAAAAATAAAATTCCACCTGTAGGAAGTAAACCTGTGGTCCAAGTTTTTGATACGAAGAAGGAGATTAAAAATATTATTTCAGTTGCTACGGGTAATTTTGCCACAAATGAAAGGAATTTTCCTAAGGAACACGAACGCCTTTCAGGTTCACGTAAATGAACTCAGAAAGGAATCAGGAAGATAAAAAATGGGGACAATTACGAAAATTCAGGTGTCCTAAATTCCATGTTTTCTGTGACACTGTGACGCTGTTCTGCTATGTTTCCTTGGGCAATTCAGTGTTGCTCCATCCCTAACCTCCGTTTCCCTACTCAGAGTGTAAGTGAGGATGGGTCTGCAATTACTGTGTACATATGATAACCTGAGACTGGCTGACAACTTTATCCAGTAATACCAGTATTACTACAGACATATTCATAGAGAGCAAGCAGGGAGAAGAGACCAGCTGCTCGGAGTCAGACTCTGCCGGGACTTTTTCTCAGATTATGTGACTAGAGGCTCGTCTCCACAAACACAGAAGAGCCCCAAGCACATGGCCAAGTGGAGGTGCCCCAACTAGCCCAGTCAGAGGAACGAGCCTGAGCCCCTGTCCTGATCCACCGTGGAGGTGATCATGCTCATGGGCAGGATGAGACTCACCATGATGAGCCAACTAAGAGGCTCTGTCCAGGGCACCTCATAGAGTGAGGTTTGGAGGAGTGCAGGGCTCATTATTGGAATGCCAGGGAATAGTATTTTGAGACCGTACAGAACTTCTGATGCGATGTTTAGGGCAGGAACCAAAGACAAGGAAAGGAAGGCATCAGGATAGTTTGGGGAGCAGCAAGTAGATGCAAAAGGGGAGAAAAAGGGCCATTCAGTACATGTGTCTGGTAATGCCCTGCACCTGATCAGCACAGTCTGTCCTGTTTTTTCATTGAACTTCACTTCTGACTGTTCCCTGGTCAATAGGTCCCTATACCATGTGCTTGTGTGTGTGTGGAGGCCTGAGTGCCAGCAGCTGGAGGGACTGGGGTGCATGTATATTGTGTGGGTGCACATATCAGTGTAAAATAACCAGCAATCACCAAGCCAGAGTAGCCATCAGTAGGATAAGAGGCTTGGGAACCAACTGTGAGTCTAGGACAGAGACTGGAGAGAGCAGAAGATCTGAGCTGACAACTGAAGGGGGCAGGAGGTCCAGGCCAGTAACTGAAGAGACCATGAGGTCTGTGGTGGCTTTTGGTAAGGCCATAATCTGGAACCAGTATCAAAGAGACATGTTTGTATGTGTCTGTCCCTATATATGAGGCAAGAGGAGACCAGGGCACCCAGGACTCTGCTCCAGGGAAGGCTGTCCGTCCAAGGCCAGCTACTGGAGGAATCTACAGTGCATGAGGTGGGGTAGAAGAGCATTTGTCCATGTGCATCTGTCTGTGTGTGTGTGCACATGTGTGAGTGCATGTAGGTCTGAGTACCAGCAGCTACCATGGGACTGTGTCCCCAGGGGCTCACATGCCCAAGTGCCACTAAATGGACAGATGGAAAGTCCAGGGCCAGCTACTGGAAAGAGTGTGTATCTAAGGCCAGCTTCTGGGGGATTCAGGTAATATATATGTCCATATAATTTTCCACTGACAGGCTATCACCCTGGTCAGCCAGAGAGGGGACCAGGATGAGGCCCTTGGTGCTGTTTGTGTTTGTGTGAGTGCTGTGCCCCCTCTGCACTGCTCTGTGTCTCCTGTCCTGTGTAAGTGTGCGCTGAATTATGGGACAGGGGGATGCCTGTTGGGAACACCCCCTCAGCCTTCCTACTGGTGGAACCTGGGGGCTTGGAGCCTCGACTGGGCCATGGGTTCAGCTACTCCTAATGATTTTCCATGTAAAGGTGTCTGTGGGGCTGCAGGGAATAGATAATTTGCTTTCTTGGGCTTACACAGATGCCCTTACGGCCAGGCCAAACTCAGGGATCATAGAAATATTTGTGCAAGAGGGAAAAGCAGAAAACCAGGTGGTGCTGGAATGAGATAGAAACTGCTGCAGTAATGACCATATAAACAACATAAGGATAAAAAAAATAGGAGAGAAGGGTGTGGCTCATTTAAAGACGTCAGTGACTTCCATGGGAGTATTAATTTAGTGCTGTTAAATCCACTGAGTAACTGGCCAAGTTTCTTTCGAGGCTGGAGTAGAATACAGAGTAAAGCACTTCCATTACCTGTAAAAGTAACATGCCTGGCTTTTCGTCTTGTGGGCTGGCTGGGGCCCTGAGGCAAAGAGAGGTAGCGTACTTCCACGGTGCTAGCCTGTGTAGGAGACAGAAATACGTTCAGTGCTTCCACAGTTTGCACTTATTTGGTGGTACAGTAAAGAAGGATGGTCATCTGCTTTTTCACTTGTGCTTCTGCACCTTTACAGCCAAATTTAGAGCGGTGTAAGATCAATGCTTGGCCTGGATGGTTGAACTCAATGTCAGCTCCAGTGAAAATGCCTCTGTCTGATGTAATAGCCCTAGGGGTTTTTTACAGTCGGCAGAGAAAACTATGTCCAGCTAAGATTCACCTTTCCAATACTAAATAATATTAATATATCCAGCAAGAACTTATTTATCTTTCTTAATTGTGTTTATCTCAGCTGTACATGTCTATGCTGCCCAATGCCTACTTTTGGTCAGACACATGTCACTCTTACTGATCAAGAGCCCAAACTGTCGGTGCAAGGCGTCAAGGGATTTGCATAAGGCCTTTTGTGAATCCACAAATTCACACAGCTGTGATTATACTATGTTTTGCACATGTCAAAACAATGCAATTTGCATTATTTTACTACTTCCAGCCATAGTAGCTGATTTCTGACCAATCTATAGGGGTAGGACATAAAAATGTTGCTGTCCACACGCTAAGTGAAGCTTTTTCTTCTTAGGCACTTCATGAAGACATCGGGGAAATATCCATTTTAATTATTGCAGAAAGCCTGTAAAAATGGATGTCTGCTTCCTTATTTACAGAGAACCAGAGGCATTTTTCAAATGAATAGTAATATAGATAACAGGTACCGGTCTACCCCAAGGTAAGCTGTTTCCCTTCCTGCCACTCTGCCTCAGGCTGTGCTGCCGACGGATGAGGATTTCTTGGGCTTGTTTCTCATTTGTGTTGGTAGGCAGGTTGTGTCGGTTGTATGTCGGTGCCTGAAACAGAAAATGTACCCGGTTGGTTCTCTTTGCACTTACAAGGTTAGTAAACTTCCACAGTCTGGTTGTTCACGAGGCTGGGGGGACATCAGCCCTGGCTCGACCACCGACTCACCACTCTTTGGCATCATGTGGGAAAATGCAGCCTCGCACTAACCTCGCTGGTGTGGAGAAAATTGGCGGAAGTGTGAAGATAGTTGTAAGTCTTAGACCTCAAGGGCTACATTTTGATGTCATTTTTGAAAGATTAACGCCTGCTCAAAGCGTACCGTAAAAATATACTCACCTACACAAGGCTGTTAACATCTCTGGGCTTGTCCTTCCTTTGTCAGCCTTCTTCTGATCACACAAGTGGGAGTTACAGATCTGAGGCAGGTCCCAAGAGAGAGAGAGCTGCTTAACCCACCTCTGAGCCTTGGTGCTAATATTACTGAGCCAGGAGCAAGTTGCAGACGTGCCCGGGAGCAAAAGACTGTCCTAAGTAGAGTACACCTCCAGAATGAGATGCACAGCTGAGTTTCCTTTCAATACTCGGACAAATTGTACCTTAATATTATCCTAAAAGTTAGCGAGCTTTAGGACAAGCTTTTTAATTCATAGCACATATCTTGTGAAATGAAGGAAATCATTAAAGAGAAAATTTCACTGAAGTATATAAACCTTCTTAAAGAGCAGAATCTGATCTCAGTTTCACTTGCAAGGGTCCTTGTAAAGTTGGTCTGGTGAGCAAGAGCATTACCGGGCCTTCAGATTTGAAAGTGAAGTATTAGAAGTGTCATTATTTTACTTCCGATCTTTCATTTCCAAAAGCACACGGTTCTCAATGCCACATAAGAAGTGACTGGCACAAACAGTCATTACTGTAATTGATTTTGAAGAGAGAAAGTTCATTTCAGTAATCTAAAAGGCAGCCATATATGCAAATTGTTGCTGGTAAGATAAGAAATTAATATCGTCAGAATAATTGGCCATGGCAAGTCAAACAATATTAGGAATGAATATCATATTAATAATGACACATTTAAATGAGCAGGGCCTAGCATTTTCTAGTAAATGCGTATTGCATAAGTTAGTCCTATTTATCTGCTTCATTTCAAGGTTACTGTAATATATCCTCTACCATTCATTGCTGTAGGAGAGAACTCGGTTGTAGATTCTGAGCCTCAGATTGGATTAAGTAGATATTATACACCGGGCTGCATCAGAAAATCATGACAAATTTCTGCAAAACAAATCCCTGCTGAGGTATTATCACCCACATTTGATGGAGGAAAAGAAAACCCAAACATGTAAACTGAAGTTCCCAAGGAATAGAATCACAGAATCGTTCGCGTGGGAATAGACTCTCGGGATCATCAAGCCCAACCGTTAACCCTACTCTACAAAGCTCAGCCCTAAACCATACCCCTCAACACCACATCTAAACGACCTTTAAACACATCCAGGGATGGGGACTCAACCACCTTCCTGGGCAGCCTATTCCAGGTACAGGTATATGATGCTCCCAACATCCAGAGCCCTTCACAAGCTGTACTGACAACACCTGATTGCAGATCTTTAAATACAATATCCAGTTCAACCAGCACTAACAGACAACACAGTAAAAAGGGATGCAACTGTGTGAAGGAAGACGCACTCCCCACCAGCAAGGACTTTAAAGGTGGATGTACGAAAAAAATGAGTAGAGAGAGCAAAGTCTCTGACAGATGGATGCATCACTCCTAAGATTGTGATAATTTCACCCAAAAAGCAAACGGGCCCACAAGAGTAAAGAGAAACCCAGAGAATTTAGCAAGTGGAATTATTTTTTTTTTATTGCTTTCCCCTCCTGCAGCGAGGGTAAACTGCTGTTCCCACACAGACGGAGGATTTACCAGCCTGACTCAGCTGACTTTGGCCTGCGCAATGTTTACCGCCTCTGGTCCGCCCACCTCCGCAGGGGAGTTTCAGGACGACTGGCGGCCTGCCAGTCTGCCTGCCTCCCACGGAGCCCTGCATCCATCCATCCATCCATCCATCCATCCATCCATCCATCCATCCATCCATCCATCCATCCATCCATCCAACCAACCATCCCCAGGTGCCCGGTAGCCATCTGCCCAGCGCCACTTGCCCATGAGGACACGGCGTCTCCAGCCCCCACCGGGGCTGGCTGGCTGGCTGGGTGTTCGGCAGCCTCGGGAAGGCGGCTGCTGAGTCGCCGGGAGCTATGCAGCGAGGGAAGCCTGACCTCTACAGCTCACTCACGGATTTTCCTGGCTTTCCTGAATGCAAAGCTGATGGGAAAAAAACCCAAAACAACAACCACCCCCAAGCCAGGGCTCCTTTCCCGCCCTTCTCTTCCCCAGGAAGCAACTTGGTCAGAGCGGCTGTGGGCTCCGGGCCCACCTTTCCCACCAGAGTGACCCCAGGGCTGGTCCCAGTGCTACCATCCTGCCGTGGCTGCGATATCGGGAGGGCAAACAAAAGTTTTCAGTCTGCAAATAGTGGGCGATGGCAGGTCTCTTACGCACCCTTTGTCTCACTTGATAGAGATTATGGGCCAGGACATCTCTCATGGACTTCACTTCTGCCGGGGAGAGCCTATGAACCCGCCGATTTCTACCTCTCCTGTAAATAAAAGAGAATTTTCAACATGATATTAATGAGTGGATTTAATGCTATTCCCATTAAATGGTGCATGATTTATTTTTAGCGCTAGAACAGAAGGCTATGAAGAGCTTTGCAGTGACCAGTGACAACACAAAATCATCCAAAGGTGAATAAAAAGCATCAGATTTTGCTCTTTTATGGGTTTTATCAATATACCAGGTAGTCAGAATGGGTCCTAAACCCTCGTACAGTTGGCAGTAGAAACTTCTTTCTCTCAGCTTCATAAGGAAGTTGTTATTTAAGGATTAGGTTGGCCAACAACCAGCTGTATATTTAGGAAAGCGCTGCGAGTTTCCTCCTCTGTCTGACTCTGTGTGACTACATTCTTCAGCATGGTCTAGCAGTCTGGGCTTTGTGGTTTTACTGGTTTTCAACTCCTTTGAGAATGTGTAGCAAATGCTTAAGAACTAAATTCACTTGGCTGAGAGACTTGCCCTGTTTCCTCACCTGAGGAGGACACAGAGAGTTTCTTTTCTGCTGAGACTGTTTCTCAACTTAAAATGAAAGAACTACCTCAAAGATAGGCATCTTCATATTTTTAACAAACTGTGACAAAAAGCCCACAGTCACTTGTAGCTGCCTGGCACTTTCACTAACAAAACAATGGAGGAGGGCTGCTGTGAAATGTTATCTGGATTTTGCTAAATCTGTCAGTCTGTGAGATTCAGCATTTGGTTGAATTCCCAGGAAAAGAAAGGGAAATAGGTAGTGATCATCTAGGATGAATCAGTCTGAATTCATCTTGTCATTTCTGGATTTTTCCTTTCTCCGTTTTGCCTCCTTGCCTCTTTTTTTTTTAAAAAAAAAAGTAACTGCAAATCTATGTTCTCAAATAAGAAGTGATGTCCTTGACCTGTTATCTGTAAATTGTGCAATTAAAGAATGGATTATGAGCTGTGTACAAAATTTCCAAAGCTTTGTGCACATTTATTTTGTACTCCCTCTAAAATAATTAAAAACTTTTAATGGCAAACGAAGGTGGATTCAAACTAAACTGAGATTATGCTGTAAACATTTGGAAAATATTGGAGTTTCTGTTTACAGGTAGTTGAAGGTTATCACTGTTTTGTGCTATAATCTAAAATTAACATCTTGAAAACCTGTAGGACTGTCATGAGCTGCCTGGACTCTCCATTTTACTACCTCTTCTCATCAAGTGGAGAGTGAGCACTGGTGGCCTGGCCCCGTCCAAAGTCTCTGGAATGTAAGAGTTAATTCCAAATATATTTCAAGGTTTCTGAATGCGTTCATTCTGCATCATATCAAAACTGAGGTCTGCCAGTTTTTTCTAGAAGTAAAAAGAAGGAGATACATTGACAGTGGGTTAAGATACAGTGTTAGAGGTAGGACTGAAGTAACCAATAGGTTAAGGATCTCACTGGGGCATGATCCATGAGTCTATGACTCAGCTATTGCCAAGCCAGAGTGACAGAAAAGGACTATCTTTCTGGATTTGGCCAGAAATCTTATCCTGGCCATGATAAATCCTTCCCAAGAAATGTTTAATTGACATCCATCAATTCTTAACCACCCATTCCGTGCCAGCTGGATGGCTTCGTTGGTTGGTTGGTTGGCTTTTCACTTTCTTTCAGCTCTCAGGGATAACCTTGAGAAGGTAAGGGACATCACCAAATTCCCAAGCTTAGGTATAATGCACATTTATTCCATACTGGATCTGGCAAGTCACAAACAGTGGGACAGCCCGTGTAAGCTGCTTTCCACAGCAAGGAAACCAGTCTTTGCTGGCAGCAGGCCTGAGCTGTTGTCCAAAGGGACAACAGCGGAGCCCTAGCTACACCTAGGAAAGCAAATGCAAGCACAGCTCCTGAAGATTAATGGCAATCTAGCCTGTCAACAAGTAGCAGTCTATAAAATGCAAATTGAACTGACATAATTGAGGCAAATGGCTTTGACATCATAGGGAATCTCTCTGGTCTGTTCTTCATGAATGTCTCACTAGGGTCTTTATAACTTACAGTTGGGAATATATAGGGAAAAGCACCTAAATGGAGGGAAGCAGAACTCCACTAGGAAGGTGTCAGATCATCTCTTTGCTTTTCCAGTTGGATATGTTCCTGTGTGGCATACCCTGGGTGGTCCTGCTCCCTTCCAACCCCTATCATTCCATGATCCTATACCTGACTCCCTCCACATGCCAGGACAGAAATGGCTAGTCCTAAGTCATTTAGTGGCTTATCATTTTGCTGTTAAACTGACCTAAAGAGAATAAATAAAATTCCCTGAGTTTCAGCAGAGCTGGGATAGCAAAAGAACAAACAGCATAAAGATAGTCTCTATTGTTCTGGAGCATAAATAAAAAAATGTGTATTCTTTTCATGGGATTAGATATTAACCTATCCAACCAATAACAATGCACAGGCACGGTAATAAAAAAAAAAAACAAATTCCTTTTACATTTTGCAACATACAATACATTAAAAAAAAAAAAAGCTTTCAAAAAAATCAAGCATGTTTGGTATGTTACCAAACCCATAAAACAATCCTTACTGAAACTATTTCTTTGTTCTTACTGAAACTTCCAGCATATTACAACAAAGCGTAGCATAGGAGATAGATACATTTATGAAGACAATACTGCAATGATAATATGCCATGAAAACTCTCTTTTTGTGTTGAGTACCGTGACAGTATCTCTTTCTTCTATAGACATGGAGATAGTTGACACATGCAGGAAATAAAATGTCTTCTACAAACTTTGTAAGATTATATTTTATACACTATATCTAGAATTTTGAACTTTTTGAACTGTCCACCAATCTTCACTGGTCTTGTGAAGGAAGTGACTCTCGTCAGGCACAGCTCTTGCGGAACTGCACCAGCACAACTGACAGCATGGCACTTGATTCTGATCTGTGCCGTGTTGATTTACCAAAGTCAGTATTGCAGTAGTACAAAACCAACATTAAGCAAGATCAGCATCAAATTATCTCTCTCTAATGGACATATTTCCCCCCAAAAAGCAGCCATACGACACAGTTTTTATAATATCCGCTTGGCTGTGCTTTTGCCATTTCTACCCTTACTTCTAAGGCTTATATTCTCTAAAACATCATAACAAAATGCTCTATTTTCATTCAAATGTGGATTCTCTTTTTTTGCACAGAATTGATCAGAAGCGCTGTTGAGAGTGTTTTCTCACCACTCTGGCACTGCAAATACTGCTTTACATGCCATACATTGGAGTTTTATTTCAAATCTCCACTTGCTCACGGCCAGATTTTTGCATCCTCATTGTGGACAGCAACTTCAGGTACAAACCGTCTCAGCGATAACGATCAAACAATTTACAAATACATTTAGAAACCTTTTAGTATTAAGCAGGTTCACTTAATTGCTCAGGAGAACAGAGCTGTAAGAACTGTTGCATTGGCTCGGCCCAAAGATCCAACAGCTAGCTCAGTGTCCTGTCTCCTCCAGTGCTCAACAAGCAGAGCTAGGAAAACATATATTTTCCTAAAACGCTCTCACATTCTCCAGGAATCAGAATTTTTCTGAGCCACAGGCTGTGTTTTGTTTTTTGAAGCTGACACTTCATTTTTTTAAAAAGCTGTCTCAGTAGGAGAAACTGTGCATCAGAAGTTGCTGCACAGCAAAATTCAATTACAGCCAGAGGAGAGCTGACAAAAGTGAGTCCATCATATCAGCTGTTTATTATTGAATATTTTTCAATCTAATTTCTCAGCTCAGGAGAGAGTTTCTCAACGACGCTGAAGCAATTCATCTTATTTTCACTTTCCCTCAAGAAAAGATGAGGAATGTGGTTTGATTGCCATAGATTCTCTACCAACATTGCACATTTTCTCGTGGCTGAGAACAGTTAAGGGAATAGAGCAGACAGAAAGGAGCCTGATAGACACTCAATCTTTTTTGCTATCATCCGTTCAGGAAAGAATGATTTTGAAAGAAAAGGGCTAGATCTTAACACTACCTGCTGACAACAGTTTCAAGAAAGCAGGTGAATCTTGACGTGATTAAGCCAAAGTTTCAAGAGAGGTTTTTGAACTTTCTGGTGTAGGTTGAGATGATCATTCAAAAATGAAAATATTCTGGATCTTGCCAGAGGCTGCTGCAAAATGGAGAGGGATGGAAGGATGCAGCAACAGAGAGCAGGCAGTAGCAGCAGCAGTAGCCAGCAGGAGCCCAGGAAAGTTTCTGGGGGCATGTGCCATCAGTCATACTCACTCTCTGGACAGGAGGTTGTGAGGTGAGGATAAACACATGCACAGCGGTAGAAGTGTGCAGGAGTGAAGATTTGTACAGACTTCTCTCCTAGAGGGGTAGTTCCCTCAGTGATGTCTCTGGAGGTCCCACCAGTTTTCTCCCCTGGTCTGTCTGATTTCAAGTTGCATTACTGTATCATAGAATCATAGGATCATAGAATGCTCTGGGTTGGAAGAGACCTTTCAAGGTCATCTAGTTTTCCTGCAACGAGCAGGGACATCTTTGGATTAGGTTGCTCAGAGCCCTAGAGTTCAACCTGGTCTTGAATACTTCCAGGGATGGGACACCCACAACCTCTCTGGGCAACCTGTTCCAGTGTTTTACCACGCTCATTGTAAAAAATGTCTCCATTATATCTAGTTGGAAGCTATCCTCTTTCAGTTTATCCCTTGACTTATTGCTACAGGGCCTACTAATAAAATCTGTCTCCATCTTTCTTATCAGCTGCCTTTAAGTACTGAAAGGCTGCAATAAGGTCTCCCTGGAGCCTTGTCTTCTCCGGGCTGAACAACCCCAACTCTCTCAGCCTTTCTCCGTAGGAGGTGTTCCACACCACTGATCATTTCTGTGGCCCTCCTCTGGACCTGCTCCAACAAGTCCACATCCTTCCTGCGCTGAGGACTCCAGAGTGGAGTAGAGGGACAGAATCACCTCCTTCAATCTGCTGGCCACACTGCGTTTGGTGGGTCCCACGATACAGATGGCTTTCTGGGCTGTGAGTGCACGTTACTGGCTCATGTCCAGCTTTTCATCAACCAGTATTCCCAAGTCCTCCACAGGGCTACTCTCAAAGTTTAATTGGATGAATTTGGTATGGAAGTACCGAAATATGGCAAGACAGTTTGAGGGACTGCAAACTAAAGTAGCAAAAATTCCAAATTCTACAAGGAAATCAGCTCTCAGCAGAAAATTGTGATTGGGATAATGGAGTGAGGACCTGTGCCCTAAGGTCTCCTGCAGGTCTCTCAGCACCTAGAAGAGATAAGGAAAACCCGTTGGCCAGCTAAGTGATGAGTATGGCCACCTTGAACCACTGCTGTGAGTCAAAGTAGCCAGAGTGGCTTCTATGCCCAAATCATGGTCCCTCTCCAGAACTGCCCGTGACTAAAGAGAAACAGAAATGTCCCCGGTTTTAATTTTCACTTTGAACAAAGAGCCAAAGTGTAAACATGATGAGCACCAAATTTCCAGCACGAACCAGCAACTCCTTTTTTCATAGCTGTCTTTTTTTTTTTTACATTACTATCAAAGTCATAAAATCCCTTGTGTATTTCCTCACTTTTGTCCCCTTCCTTCCCGTCCCTACTGTACAAAGAGTCAAGAGGTCCTTCTCCCTGGTGGCATGTGACAGGACTGGAGGTAATGGATGCAAGCTGCACCAGGGAAGGGTTAGGCTGGACATTAGGAAACATTTCTTCATTGAAAGGCTTGTCAAACATTGGAATAGTCTGCCCAGGGCAATGATGGAGTCACCATCCCTGGAGGTATTTAAATAGCATGTGGACCTGGTGCTTAGAGACATGATTTAGTGGTGAGCTTGTGGTGTTGGGTCAAGGGTTGGACTGGATGGTCTTGAAGGTCTCTTCCAATCATAGATATTCTGTAATCCTGTGATTCTGAGGTAAGTACTCACTGTAAAGAAGCTGTGGATGGTTTTGAAATTTTCATGCCACTCTCAGCCATCTCAATGGCCAGTTTTATCTCCATCTTTTTGTACAACGACACAATGCTGGATTTGGGCTGGTGTTTCCGAATTAGGATTTTCTTCAAATAGTTATTGTCATTGTTCTTAAATCTGAAAAAAAAAAAAAAAGAAAGAGAGAGATTAAAACCAATGTATGAAAAAAAGGAAATCTGTTTATTATTTCTGTGGCACAAACTGATCTTCATTCAAATGCACATACATAATTCAGTGGTCGAAACTGAACCCAAATTGCAGGCACCTGTCAACTCCTGAAGGCCTAGCGAGCGGAGACCTTTAGGAGGACATTTGGCATGGTCTACTCTTCCACAGAGATTGCAAAGCCCACCAGACAAAAGAACGAAACAAGCTGCAATCAGAGCAAAAAAAAAAAGAGGGCTGGGTGTGTGTTTACGTATAACCACCACCATATTTGTCAGAACAGAGCCCGGCCAGTTTGTACCCATGTTGAATTCCAGTAGGGCAGAACAGCAGCAGCTGCTCTTACAGTAATCCTGGTCTATTCAGCCAGCCACCAATGGGGCTCTAAATGGCCCGGCAGTTACAGTAGTTTGGGCCCATTATGTTGCTGATCATTTCGAATCCTGACAATTAGGGCAGAGAAAATATGTTGCTTTGTATCCTGAATAATGGAGAAATTGAATGGACCACAAAATGCCATGTGCTCTCCCGCTGCAGATTGTAAAATATCATTAATTTGTGGCGTAATTTGCATGTGAATGTGTGTGTGTGTGCTTTGGAACAGGTATGTGCTTTCAGAGGATATTTAGCTGAACAACAGCAGATCTTATGTTTCTTTCAAAGGAACCGTTTACCACAGCAAGGTAATGTTCTCCGCGGTGCTAGGAAAAGCACTACAGAATTTATACATTTTTTCTTAACAAAAGCAAGTTTTTATACATTAATAGCACAGGTAGGTACACAGATGTTTCCACTGGGATTAGAGCTTTTAATGTTTTTCTGTGTAACAGAAAGCCTCCTAGAGTGTCGTCACTTAGGTAATTAATTCTAATATACATATGCTAAGTGTCTTTAAAGTTACAAAGACTTGGGAATGCCTTTTAATGCAATCTTCTTACAGGAAATCTTTTCACGTACAGTGTGTTCTTTGAATCTGCTCCTGAACTGGAACACTACATTTATATCAGCTTGGACAAAATTTTCTTTTTTATAGCTGTTGGGTAGATGTGAAATAAGGAGAAATAACATTTTCTCACTGAGATATGGAAATGCAGCTAATTCACTAGAATTACTGCTCCGAGAGAATTTGTTTATCTTATTAATTGCACAGGCAGCAGTGTGATCCTGATGGACATCCTAAAACTATCTCTGTACTGTGAGAGCGAAGAGGACGTGTTAGCTCCTTGGTGGAAGTATGTGCCCTAGACACGTTGTCATTCTGTGTCGGGACAAGAACTGGGTGCAAGCCAGCTTCCTTCTTCCCATTTTTATTTCCTGATTTCTATAAGAAAAAGCTTGGCAATGGAAGGTGTTACTACATATCCCAGCAGACTCCCGGCTGGATTACTGGGGTGCGACGCTGAGACGTGAGACAGAGGACTCCAACAGAGAAGTCTAGGCACAGCCTGATGGATAACTTTTAGCCCATGATATCATAATGTTTGTGGAAAAGGAAGATTAGTATCTCCCCACACTTCTCTTCACATGCTGTGGTGGTGGCCAACATGATTATCGGTCTCCCTTAGGGAAAAGGTAAAGGGAATGGCACATCCATCTCTTTTGGACAGTGCCTGGAATAGCCTCAAAGCTTTACAAAACTACCTCATCCTGCTTATAGAAGACACCACATAGGTCCTGAATCACAGCATCACAGAATCACAGAATCACAGAATCACAGAATCGCAGAGTGTTAAGGGTTGGAAGGGACCTCTGGAGATAATCAAGTCTAACCCCGCTGCCAGATCAGGATCAAAGAATTTCTAAGTGAAGAGCAGCTTGAAAATATCTGTTTATGCCAGTGGGTATATAAACTCAACTGTACCTTCAGTGTTCTTGTTTTAAATATTGCTGAATACAGAGACCTGCCAGAACAGGTGACTAATTGTTATTGAACTTGTAGTTGCCAAAAAGGGATCATATTTGCTGTGGAGGTTTACAGCAAAACTCAATGAAGCACCGACACCTTATGTAGCTTCTGTTCTAAATCTAGACCTAGAGGATCGCTGCCAGGGATCTAAGGTTTATGCCAAAGCTATGTGTGCAGGCTGATGTCGGCAGCACGAGTTCTCGTGTTATGCTTTTCTTTCAGAAGGCTTATTTTCTGCTTGTTTGCGCAGAAACAATTTAGCAAGTAATATATGAGGACTGCACTCCCAACAGATAATGGCTACTCCGGAGTTCACTTTTTCGAAAGAGATATTGCATATGTCCTCAAGATTTTCATGCTATTTTAGCTTTATGGGGCACAAGACTGATTTCCTATTCTATTTACCTATTGTATTTTACATGGTAGATGATAGGATATTTTATTGTAGTAGGCTGCAATAAGAGGTGCTTACTTATCTCTCAGCTGATAATGACTCCAATGTCCACATATGTCTTCGATACCAGCCTTCAAGTGATCCATCAACTAGAGAAACAAACATGGAAAAAATTTAAGTGGCCATTATGAGAAAAGAATGTCCCCGCAAATACGCAATTGTTGATGGGATCTTGAGATTTTTTTTTAATTGGAAGGTAGGAGTTAATTCTGGAAGCATCTACATTTCTCTAAAAATCAAGGCAAAGCTTCCACTGTGGCAGCTTCTGTGCTCAGCTGCAGTGGCAATATTTTCATAGAATCATTATTAAGGTTGGAAATTACCTTCAAGATCAAGTCCAACCATCTACTAAACTTTATCATGACCTGATCACATCGACACACTTTCTGAACACCTCCAGGGATAGCGATTCCACCATCTCCCTGGGCAGCCTGCTCCAATGCCTCACCACTCTCTCAGTAAAAAAAAATTTCATAATATCCAACCTAAACCTCCCCTGGCACAAGTTAAGCCTATTTCCTCTTGTCCTATCACTACCTACCTAGGAGAAGACACCAACACCTACCTCACTACAACCTCCCTTCAGGTAGTTGTAGAGAAGGGATTTGAATGGAGGCAACAGGTCTGTCAGTCTGCTACCATCTTACCATCACCCAGAAACATATAGGTGCAAATAAAGGACTATGTCCAATGGAAAATGATGCTGAGCATCCATATTGCCTCGTCCTTGTCTACTGAGACTAAAAACCAAATTCTTGGTTCTGTCAATCAAGCTTCCCTTCTGCATGTGTAACCTTCCTGAGAGGGGCACAGGGCCAGTTACCCTACACCTTAACCTTTGCCTTGACCAACAAGTCCTCTGAGGGTTTTGCAAATTGTCTCGAGACTACTGCCTGCCAGGGTTTTCAGTCATCTTTTGTGTTTCTAGCATTATAGAAACAGAAAGAAAAATGTCCAATTCTTACATACATAATGTCATAATCGGTGCTTTTAAACATAAATTCCTTTCAATTTTAAGTGTAGAGGCTGAAATAGCAAGAATTAAATGCACTTCAAATTCAGCCCAGTTGAGATGCTCTAATTTTGCTAATGTCTCTGCATGCGCTCAATTTTAAAGCACAGCGTTTCTGTTAATTCCAAATATATTCCCTGTTGTGCAAATGAAAGCATGCACGTGTATTTTGTATAGTGGTGTTAAACCAGTTTGAGCAGCTTTCTGTGTAAGAGCAATTTGAGAGCTAAGGCAAATGTTTGAGAGGGGGAAAAGATCGCTACTCAGAATAACTTGAAACTAAAATTCGCAGACCTGTGGTTCCATTTGTTTCAGTTCTGCCAAACTTGATTAAAGACTTTTAAGGTGTCAGTGCGTCTAGAACCAGTGAAAAGATAACAACAAAGGTATTTGACAAATCAAGCTGGGAAGGAGATTGAGTGCATCTTGTAGAGTCTACCTTTAAGTTTCTGCTCTCTCGTGGTCTAGCGTATCAAGAAGCAAGGCCCCTACTACAAGAAGAAAGGGCCCTGCTGCACCATGACACTTGTGGTACAATACGATAATGTGATAGTCACTATGAATATGTGAGATATATTTTAGAAAATTATGCCTAAGGTTTCCTCCAACTGTTGTTAAAAGGATTCAGAGTCCAAATCCACGGAATGTCAGTGCTACCACATGCCTCTCTTTATCCCGCTCTTTTGGATTACCCGTTTTCTTTTTAGGAAACCAGCTGCTGATACAGGAAACTTACTCGCACGTGAATTTCTTCATTGATAGACTCCTTTTTGTTGGTCTTTTTAACATCTAAATACCTGACCAATGGTCCAATTGTGATTCCCTGTATTTGGAGCAATGAGTTGAAATGTTAGTTATCTTCTAGAAAAAAAAAAATCGAACAGAAAGAAAGCAAAAGGCTTTAATTTTAATCAATTAGACACAAGAATGATCTATTACTTGTATGGACAGCTACAGTAGAGGATTAAAACTCAACCAACCTTCTTCAAAACAGTACTCACTTGAATGAAAACGTCTTTGTGAGGTTCTTACAATGTTGAAACCTCCTGAGCATTTTCAGAAATAAATATTTTGGGTTTTTTTTCACTTAGAAACTGTTTTCATCTGTTCCACATTCTTTACTGCACTGCTGTATAACAGCATTTTTAAAAGGGAAGTAGAATTTTCTCTTTTTTCTGAAACACTCTGGTGAAATCTAAGTGCCTAACCACAAATGCATAGTGCTCCACTGGCACCCTGGAGTATCTGAGATATTAGTATGGGAAATCACTGAACATGGGCTGCAAGAACTCTCAGAAGATCCGGTTCTTCCAGGTACAGCAATGTAAGCCAAGTAGAATAACCCAAAGATCTGAAGTAGACACCTATTCTTACAAATTCTATTTATTCACTGTATTTTTCTTCAATATTCTTTTACAAAGGATTACATAATGTTCCCATTTGGTTTCCAAGAAGAATGAAGGTACAAAACTCAAAATCCTTCATAGAAAGGACATATTGTTTTCTATTCAGTTTGAAATACAGCACTAGTAGAGAATGATTCTCTGACGAAATGTGAATTTAAAATACTTCTTAATTTTGAACACAAAGTGCCGTGAATATTTTAGAAGACAGAAGTTTTCAATACAGACTTTCTGAAAGAGTTATTTAATAATACCTAAAAAGCCCTAAAAGGGTAATTACACAGTGCAGGCCTAAATCCAGCCATAAAATAATGATAGCTTGTCCTAGTTTAAGAGCAAATTCAATGCAGTCTTCACTATGAAGCTTTCTGTCACCTCTGTTACGTGAAATCAATCCAATAAGAAATACACTTACTTGAATAAACACAGTGAAATATATAACTACAAGAGTAGCAGTAATGAACAAATTTTTCCTTGGAAAGAGATTCACTGGAAGCAAGAACGCAAGAGAGAAGCTGCTGGCTCCTCGAAGGCCACTGTAGGAAATAATGAGCTGGTCTTTGATGGTGAAGGGATATGTTCGGAACTTGTTACTGATGTAGAAGAGAGCAAATACACCTAGGAAGGAAAAAAACCAAACCCACAACTATTATTAATCCAAGAGAAAAGGAAAATATTTAAAGCCAAAGAACAACTCGGCTCAGGCAGCTGTTGGTAGACCTTTCTTTACTATTTTGGGTTCTTGTAGCTTCTCTTTGACCGATTGCTGAATTCGTTTTGTGTGAAATAATCTAGAAAAGACTGTGGTTCCTAACTGCTTCAGGTTATAAAGTCACTGCTGCAGTTTGGATGCACTTATGCAGTTTAGTGAGATTAGGGGAAAAGATTTACTTTCTATATTTATATTTCACAGCTCTTCTCCAAAGTGCTCTGGAGACAAGACAAACCACTGGATGAGAGTTTTCCCCGTGCTTTCCTCTGGGAATGTTTCTTGCTTTCTACACAGTACCTGCCCAAAGTGTTTGAACAGTGCTTTACCAACAAGTCCTGTGGACAGGTTCACTGAAAGACAGAGAGTAATAGCGTTTTAATTTTTAATCCTCTGGTTTACTGTGTCTTTAATTCTCTGTTTATTTCTCAAATTTCATTTCGCTTTTAATAAAAGTTAAAGTTAATCAGATGGTCCATGGCTGTGTAAAGAACTGCAGTTTTTCTTTGTAGAGTGTATTTAGCAGTTTACTTAATTTACTTTTGGTCTTCATCTCCCATAAGAAACACATATCCTATGTTTTGTGTGGAAACTATTAAATTAATGAAGTAAAAGCTGACAAACGCTCATAATTACTGGTGTTATTTTACACAGCTGTCACTGATAAACAAAATGGATTTTTATAGGTAAGGCCAGATCTTGTTACATAGGTTGCTGGATAGAGCTTTATATGAGACCTTTTTTTGACTGCTTATAACTATGCTAGACATCAGCTACTCAGACTGAAACTGTGTGAGGTATCACCCTCAGGCCAATTCTCTTTACTTTATTCAAGCTTCAGAGAAAATGATGTAATCATTTTAGCAAACAAATTTAGTGGAAAATATTTCAGCCTTCCCCTGGAAAGCTCTAGCACTCCCCTTGGTGTTTGAGAGAAGGATGGGCATGTGGCAGCAAAACAGCTGTTATATCACAAAATCACTTTTTCTGTCTTGGTTAGAAGCATGTTCCAATATGGACACTGAAAGAAAGCCTTGAAAAAGCGAGAGACCATATTTGGTCCAGAATTAGCAAGAAAATACTTAATTACTTTCTTTTTGCTGTCATTCCGCAAGAATAGTTATCGCCTCTACTGTTGTGTACTTGTGTCATTCCTATATAATAGAGCTGCTCAGATGCAGGTACTTGAACCTTCACAGGTTTCCCCTTTCCTCTTTTTCCTCTGGTTAAATCCCTTCCTCTAATACTCCCAGGCTTAAAACTCAATGATCTTGAGGGTCAAGACGACATCTCCTTCTCACCCTGCTGTTCTTTTTGACTGAGGGATAAGCTGCCTAAGGGAAAGGTTTAAGAAATAGCACCTTAATCTCAGATGTTTGATGTCAACTCTTAGCTGGTCCCAAATGTTAGACTCAGAGTACTGTGGGCTGGAAACGACCTTTGGAAGTCATCTAGTCCACGTTTCTACTCAAGACAGAGTTAATTAAGTGAGATTGCTCAAAGGTGCAGTCAAGTCTTGAATGTCTTTCAGAATGGAGAGTTGGGCCACTGTTACAATATTGGATAGCCCTCCTGTTAAGAAATGGGTTCCTACTGTCTAATCAGAACTTTCCGTGTTCCAGTTTGTGTCTGTTGCCTGTTGTTCTATTGCTGTGCACCTCTGAGAAGTGTCTGTCTCTATCTTCTCTCTTTCCTCTGATCAGGTACTTGTAGAAAATAACAAGGTCTCTCCTGTGCCGTATCTTGCCCAGGCTGCATAGACTCAGCACTCTCACACTCTGCTTGTATGTCCAATGCTCCAGTCTCTCACCAGGTTGGTGGCCTCTATCATACTTGATCCAGAACCTCTATGTCTTTTTTATACTACAAAGCGGAGAACTGGAGAGAGCACTCTGGAGACAGCACACACTTCCACCAGTGCTGAGGAGAGGGGAAGAAATCCCTCACCGGACCTGCTGGCTATATACTTGCTGATGTAACCCAGGACACAGACGGCCTTCTTTGTCACAAAGATATAATTTTGCCTTGTGTTCAACCTGTTGTCTACCAGGCCAGATCTTTTTCTGTAGAACTGCTTTCTAGACTCCAAGCCTATCCTGGTACATGGAGTTATTCCAACCCACATGTAAGTCCTTGCATGTGCTGCTCTTGAACTTTATGAGCTTTCTGTCAGTCCTGTCCAGGTCACTTTGAATGGAAGCCATTCAGAATGTTGACTGCTTCCTACAGTTTGGTGTCAGCCACCAACATGCTCAGAGTTTCCTCCATTCCATCCTCCAGGTGATTAATTCAGACATTAAAACAATATTGGTCTGTGCACTGAGCCTTGAGGGATGTCATTAGTCACCAGCTAGACCACTTTTTTTGAGCCCAGCGGTCCAGCCAACTCCCTTCCCACATTATCAACCACTTCAACTGGCCAAAATCTGCTCGTTGAAGTCCAGAGTTGTAATGCTGCTGTTGGTCGGCTTGCTCACTCCCCTCAGGATCTTGGCATCCACGGTTTCACGGTCACTACGGTTAAGGCTGCCCTTAATCTTCACATCTTCAGCCGTTTCTTCCTTCTTGGTGAATGGTAGAGAAGACAAAGCATATTCTCCAGCTGATTCACCAGTCACTCTCCAGCAACTATCACTTGCCTTTTCCTCTCAATTCTTTTTTGCCTTCCACTTCAGGGCACAGCTGGCCCTGATGAATCACCTGACAGGTCTTGTTCCTCCTCAGTACCACAGCACATGGTGCAGGACCAATGTCCAGAGCTCAAGCCTGGTCTTTGTATGTAAAGAAAATACAGACAAGGGCTGGGGGTTGGAGGAGGTGGTGGCAGGTGCTCAATGTAGATTTCTGCTCCACGCAATGCTCCAGAGGGCTCTCCTTGGATTATAAATGAAGCATGGGGGAACTAACCTGCTAACTTAGTTACCTAAGGTAGATGCCTACATTTCAGTGCTCAGAATACCCCCTCCAAGACCACCTAATAGAATACTTGGATTAATCATTTTCTTTAAAAATGTAAATAACTCCGAAAAATCCTACTGAAATTAAAAAGAAAAAAGAGTTATTAAGGTGGCCAATTCAGGCACTCAAAAGTTAAAAAAAAGTAAGCCATAAGGTTACCTTCATAACTATATTCTTAGCCTTCTCATATTTACTACCTGCAAAACATTTTTTGTTACATAAGCATCATTCTCTCATATTTTTAACTAAATTTAAGTAACAAATAACAGTGTAGAGTAGGGTGTATTCCATAATTCATCACCTCTCCAGGAATAAATGCATTTGCTTTCTGCTGCAGCAGTTCTAACAACTTGCTATAGAATAGAGTATTCAGATTCAAAAAAAAAGAATGCCGTAACTCAGGGACAACAGATCCAGAACAGACCCCTGTACAGCATAGACCATCTCACATTCCTCACACAGTGACTAAATGCTGAGGAAGCAGGAGGTGAACAGAGCTCAGAAAGTGGTCAGGCTTGCAAAGCTTCTCTAGTTAACATCTCCTGCAGGCTCTGTTGGAGACACTACTAGAGGATTCGCCTGATCCAGTAGGTCGTTCCTTTTTTCCCAATGTCAGCTAGAGTGTTTGACTGGACAGTGCTAGTAGATGAGGCATAAGATGGCAATGTCTAGCCTCTCTGCTTCCACATTGCAGTGAACAGGCACAAGAGCAGCTCATATGAGAAGTCTGTCGGGACTGCTACCACCTCTAGAACACCACTAGTCTTCTTATTGCTTCTCTTTTTTTCATCGTTATTGTCAGCCCATCCTGGACATTAAGAAAAGATGAGAAATTGTGTCCCACAGCTCATGTGACATCATGTCCATGCTGGAGGACTCTCAGTCCCACAGGCCAGGGAGTCGAAAGCCTTAGCAGGAATGAGGAGATAAGGTGTGTCAAAGTGGAGAAATTTCAAACAGGTACTCTTTTCTAGCAGCTTAAAACTTTAGAGCTGATTTATGAGGAGCAGTAGCATAGCATGGTCAGATTGGATGTGGTACGAGGAAGGAAATAGAGCCCTTGTTTGATTAGCTATGGGTGCTAATTTTCATCTCCCTCTTTTTCAATGCCTTTGGCTCTCTTGACCCAGGACCTGTAGTGTCATAGCTTCAGAAGTGTGCTGATGTATGTTATCTACTTAGTAAGTTAATTACAGTGTGCGATAAAATCATTATGATGCCCACTTACCCGAGGGCATATAGTTAACTAAGTTATAAACATCTATATAGGCATAATTGTGGTCCTATTTTAATTTTGCTTAAAATACTCCATCTCAGCTAATCATAAAGTCAGTGCCTGGACACCGGCATTCAGATTTGCTTGGGGCTTTTTCCTCCTTTTTCTCAACATGTAGATTTGTGAAATGAACTTAACAGTAACATAAGCCTAGTAAAATGGTCATTAAACCGGTTATACCAGTCTGCACAGACTGTTCTAACATCCTTCTGTTCCAAAGGGTTTCTCACAGAAGCGCAGAGAAGGTTACCTTCAAAAGCTGACTTACTCAGTGTCCGCCAAATGAGGCAGAAGAGCAGAGTGAAGCAAATGAAGGCCCAGTTCCACTCGTGGTTTTTCCCGACTGTAGACACTCCCATGAAAACAAAAATCAGGGTCTCGCTGACGCTGCTCAGCATCTTCATGAAGTATTTTATTGTGGTATAGGAATTCTGGGAGACATTCTCCTCCACGTATTTTTTCATCGTCACCGCACATGCTGTCATCCTGTACCAGGCAAAACATCAGAGATCAGCCACAACCTGGTTTTCTTTTCATTTTAAGAAGAACCTCAGCCTCCATTACCCGCACTCACCATCAGCAGTCTCTGACCTTCCTAATATCAGGAAACATTTTATTTCTTCAGTAGCATCAACTGTTTCTTTAGATAGAAAAGCATCTTCATTCAGCTTTACAAATCCATTTTGCACACAGGGAAAAGGAAGCAAACCGGTCCGACTTCCTAACGAGCAACTGAGGGTATCATGCTCCGGTTCAAAGTCCTTTTTATCCTGAGTGCCACATAGCCACTCAGCACCAAATATTTGAGTCTCAAACAAAAGCAAGTAGGTTTTGTACCAGCCTACAGACAGATCGCTTAGAGGGACATAATCTGCCTCTCAGTGGTCTTCTTCTTTGAGGTGGTCGTGGGAGAACATGGTGGTAGTCCTAAGCTCCTGGTGGCTCCCTGCCAGCTGGCTGGCAGGTTAGCAGGGTCAAGGGAACCTTCAGGGACTCTCCACCCACAGCAGCCCATTGCTGTGTGACAGACAAATTCAGTTATCCTACAGAGGTGTCCTTCCTCCCTCCTAGTTTTCCAGGATATGGGGCATGTGCCTGAGGAAGCAAAAGGATGTTTTCCACCTCTTCACAACTGATGAAGACTACAGCCTGTTTCAGAGGCATCAGCAGCCACCCAGCACAGACCCTAGTGACAATCACATGGAGCACTAGTCTTGGATAGCCCTACTGAAGATTTCCTCTTCCTCCCTTCATTTTCCATAGTTATAGGTAACAGATTGAGTACTACGCTAGTAACATATTCCATCATCTATCTAGTTTATACTGATACTATTTTAATCTTTGGGGGCTTCTTATGGTGATATTTTTCCAAACCTGTGAATTTAGGGAGTGCTGACTGTTCATTAAATAACCCTTCATCTAGTTTCTGCTCATTTAATTTCCACTGAAGAAACCTCAAGGGTATTCTGGTGGAGCTGAGGCATTTCGCAGGTCCAAGGACACTCTAAGACAAGGCCATTAGGCATTAATGTTTAATACTGTTGACTTTCAGAGACACATGCATAATAGACTTTCCTGATTCAAGTGAAAAATGAATGAATCCCTCAATAATTCAGAGAGGTGACAATAAGGTCCCATCCCTAAAACAAGCAATAATTTTCTTAATGAAGCAGTAAGAATAATAAATCCCAATTATATTAACACTCTTTTATTACTAATAATTTCAGTGCTCTGATGAAAATAGGAAGCAAAAGAATTCAAGTGCTATGTAGTCTAGTGTAACGAATAGGCAGGGCAAGCAGTATTTTGGGCAGTGCAGGTAGGAAAGGGTCCGTGTGGTATCAGTGCTCACTACATAGTGAGTCTAACTCTGCTCAATTAAGGTCACCAGTCACCTCAATCAGAGCAAATGGATTGAATACGCAAAACATAGTACAAGACTCGTCTGCTTTGTCTAATTGCTCGGAAAAAACCCACATCTCCTGCCTAACCACTTATTTAATATAGATAAATATACAAATATTGTTTCCCAGGGCCATCCTGTAAAGGATGTTTTCACAAAGCCAATTCTGCTCTGAAGGTGATTAAACTGGGATTGTTCAGCCTGGCTCTGGGGAGACTTTATTGCAGCTTTCAGTACTGAAAGGGGGCTTATGAGAAAGATGGGGACAGACTTTTTAGTAGAGCCTGTTGCAAAACGTCAAGGGGTAATGGTTTTAAATCAAAAGAGGGTAGATTTAGGGTAGATATAAGGAGGAAATTTTTATAGCGAGGGTGGTGAAACACTGGAACAGATTGTCCAGAGAGATGGTAGATGCCTCATCCCTGGAAACATTCAAGGTCAAGCTGGACTGAGCTCTTAGCAACCTGATCTAGTTAAAGATGTCCCTGCTC
Organism: Baryphthengus martii; assembly: GCA_013396935.1. Classification (NCBI taxonomy): domain Eukaryota; kingdom Metazoa; phylum Chordata; class Aves; order Coraciiformes; family Momotidae; genus Baryphthengus; species Baryphthengus martii. The sequence continues at coordinate 241,369 of VWZK01019793.1, read as the reverse complement.
AATGCAGGGGGATTAGACTAGATGGCCTTCAAAGGTCCCTTCCAACCCAAACTATTCTATGATTCTGTGATTTTATGAAATCAGGGTTTGACAAGTGGAGGTGAGTAAATGCACATGTCTGGGTATCAACAGCCACACATTTTGACTTGTTAAGTTTAAACTGGTTTGCCCTTAATAAAGAGAACTCCTTTCTAAAGCACCAGGGCCTGCAAGACCAGGCATACAGGCTCAGAGCCAACAGAGGCCACTCAAGGCTGCTGCCACCGACCAGCTGGGACCTGAGCCTGCAGCAGCCAGCAGCACTAGCTGGAGCATTTACTACCGTCATTACACTTTATCCTGCTGAGGAGCTGTTTGGTGTGGGATCTCTTGAACCTACCAGCAGTTTTCTTGTAAAATCACTCACTTTCACTCCTGTTCCTTCCTTTCTTTTCTGATTCCTTTCCTGTCACCATCCTCTTTCCTCCCTACAATAGTTACTCCCATTTACAGCAGTATCAAGCTATCTTGAGCACATCCAAATACGACCATCAATATCCATATTTAAGAGTATATGTATGCACATGTGCTTGAAGTTCTCAGTTGTCTGATTTTGCCCAGTTTCAATTCCAATGTTGAGGATCAAATGTAGCGTAATTCCAGTGAACTGTGTTAGAGCTGATGGTCAGAGCTGTATACAAAAGTAAGACCTCACATGTTCTTTATTGTGTTTTCCATGCTCACTACATCTCTCTTGCAATGATGGAGGTGGTGTTTAGAAATAAACACAGATACACTGATCTATTATCAAATCATTCTCTCGTTCTGCTGATCTTATCAGAAGCAGCAGCCAGATGGTGGCTGTACTAGTAATTTTACCCACAGTTTTCAGTACTTTTTTCCAATAGGCAAGAATCTAAGAAAAATTCAGAGCAGATAGGCATTCTTCAGTAGCACATCTATGCCTAGGCTGACTCTGGGTTTGTTTTTCCTCGTTACTGCTGCATTTTCCAAATCCTTTAGAAGCCATCTACTGTGGATCACAGAATCACATAATCTCTATGGTTGGAAAAGACCTTGAAGATCACCAAGTCCAACCATTATCTAACTCTATCAGGGCCACTACTAAACCATATCCCTGATCACCATATCTAGATGGCTTTCAAATATATCCAGGGATGGTGATTTAACCACCTCCCTGGGAGGCCTGTTCCGCTCTCTGATAATCCTTTCAGTATGGGAGTTTTTCCCAATGTCCAACCTAAACCTCCCCTGACACAACTTGATGCCATTTCTCCTTGTCCTGTCAGATGTGACTTGTGAGAAGAGACTAACACTCCCTTCCCTACAGTCTCCTTTCAAGTAGTTGTAGAGAGTGATAAGGTCTTCTCTCAACCTCCTTTTCTTCAGTCTAACCAAGCCCAACTCTGTCAGTCATTCATCATAAGGCTTATTCTCAAGACCCTTCACCACCTTCATTGTGCTTCTCTGGACCCTCTCCAGCACCTCAGCGTCCTTCTTATACGCTGAACACAGTACTCAAGGCATGGCCTAGATCTCTAGGCCAGAGACTGAAAATGTTTGTATTCTACCAACCTCAAGCAAACACTTCCTCAAAGCAATACCACTTCGCTTGAAAGAACATCCGAAGTGTCTTAAGGTATACTTACGCCAAAATGCCCGAGATGTAAAGGGTTTCAGCAGACAAGTATGACAGGTAGCTGAACATGAAGACCAGCAGGGGTTCGATAGCAGAAACATTGTGGGTGAACCGTGTCATGAGCGCTGAAACAAATCCAAAGACGATGCCGAACAAGACGCCACCTAGCCCCACCACAAAGAAACGAGCGAAGCCAGCCAAGACATCGATGGATTCAATTTCTTCATACCTGTGCATCTGGGTGAAGGCGATGAAGATGTTGTATAAAACCTACGGGTGAAAATAAGGAGACAGCAGTCAGGCATTTTTCTGAACCTGGTGGGCTTGCTCATTTCAAGGGAGATGTGTGTGTGTGTATAGATATAAATGCCTGAAATTGCTTTAGATGGCTTAGTGAAGTAACAGTTGAAATCTCAGCCGGCTCTTAAGTCTCAGAATTAAGTGTCTTTGAAGTATCGTGTAAAACAGTAAAAAAAAAAAAAAGAAGGGTAGTTATGTAATAAAGAGTAAATCTCTGAGGGAATAATGCAATTAACATAATCAAAAAATATTCATTGCTTTTTTGTTTTCTGAAGGTAAACTGAATTATTTATCGTTGTTACAAATGTTGAAAGTTCAGCTTCATACCTTACCAACCCCAGGGACTCACCTCCACGTTCTCTTTCTGACTCAGAATGGGGCAGGACTGTGACTAAGAATGACAGTTTTGATTTAAATCCCATTTAGGTTGCCTATATGAGCAGTAGACTGGACACACTTCATTAGATGAACTCTGGAATATTAAATACTTTTCAAGAGTACTTGATACATAAAAATCAGGAAACATCACTGTGAGAGGGAAGGCGTGAGAAGGGAAACATGGTAGCCTCTGTTTCATATTGTCTCTAGCTAGATAAATACATCCTCCCTGCTCTCACACGTTTTGGGGTTGATGCCACTTAACCTTCCCAGGAACTCTGTGTCAATCTCAAAGTGGGAACCAAAACCTGCGGCAAACTAAATGGCCTAAAGACCCTTTCACACATATATTTTGACTAGAAAGCTTGAAATGACAAAAAAAAAAAGAAAATAATGTCAGAGTAGAAGGAAGATTGAATTTACTACATTGCATAATTTGGTCTGTAAAGATAATTTCATTTAATTAAAGATAATTTAATTTCATTTAGAGAAGATCAGTTTACCATACTACTGCTATCAATAATTTCTTCTCTGCAGAAATTTGTGATGAAAAATCTTCACTATATTCCACTTTCATCCATCTTTTAGAAACTAATAGAAAATTTCCACAGTAATGAGTGCTGTAGTAATAAAAAAATCTGAGAGGTTGTTGACAGTCAGTTAACATTAAGTCCTGTCAGATCTGTTTACAGCGAGTGTGTAGCTCATGAAAGACACCTTTCAGTTTTTCAAGAGAATTTGGGGAACATCTAAAGATACCAGCTCGCCAAAGCTGCTGCACCAAAACACTTCAAAAAATGCAAAACGGACCAAAATCATTTGCCTTATCTGGTTCTCTTTGGTCTTCTTCATATAGTTAATTCCAAAAGGCTATTAAAAAGATTAAAGCAGATATTTGCAGGTAGAAGAGCCAAGCTCATTAGGATAATAATTATTCCCCAGCTACTATCTAATCTTAAATAGCTGCTGGGAGCATATGACCTTGAGCTGTCACACAACTGCTCTCCAGGAGACTCATTGCTAATATTTCTAGGGGATAGACAAAGCACAACAAAATGTTTCATGTGAGAACATACCCAGAGCTGCTTTTTTTCTGCTGACTATATAGGAAATTAGCCTGTTCAGCAACAGATAAAGAAAAGAGTTCATCTCTCCACAGTAAGCAAACTTTACTGTACTTATCATACAGATTTTAATTACAAAGCCTGTTTTCTCTCTGTTCCCCCTCTCTTGCAGACTTCAGCCTCTTCCTAAGACTTGTGATCTTTTATAAATTATACCAAGGCGTGAATCCATACTGATTTATGAATAAAGAAAATTATCCTCTGCAAATGACTTAGGAAGCTTTTATCTCTTTTTCTAGTTCCTAAAGTGTCTATAAGATGTAACTCATTTGGCATTAATATGGAAATTGTGGAAAGATGACGTAATTTTTTTTTTTTTATTTTATTTTTTTTTGTAACATGTTTTGTTGGAATAAACTGTCGTGTACAACGTCCCACACTGCATCACACAAGTAAGACTCCAGGTAACTACTGCTCATCTGAGTTACATTGCAGTGTTTCTACCTGTAAATGGAGAACTGTAATTCTTTCTATGGTAGGAAAGCCTGAATCAACTTAGGATGCCTTTGCTCCCTCAAAAAGAAGGGATGGACTGACAGCTGGCCTCGTTTAACAACTCTTAGAATGTCATGCTTTGGATTTTTTTGGAGGAGACATTAATATGTAGTGGTGTACCACTGGACAGCTGTTAGAGCCAGGGAAAGGAAGAGAGAGTGTGATGCTCTTGCCCACAGGGAACCTCCCCAGGGATGGGTCCCTGCTTCAACTGTCGATATGATACAAGCATTGCACATACCATCCACAACAGGAGCATTAGGAAAAAGGTTTTCAAGTGAATGCTTTAACCACCAACACAGGCAGCTTGATAACTTTTTCTTTCCACCCTGATAACTCTTTCTGACCACATGCATTTAATTTTGCTTTAAACACAGTGATTTAACTTCAATAGCAGGAACAGAGAGTATCTCCATTCTCCTTCCCAACACTCCTAAATCCCAGTGGTCAAAGCCTTAGTGACATCAGAGAGGTAAACTCAAATCCCCTCGAATAAAGAAATTCATTTTACTTGGGCGCCCATCATGCAGTACATTTCTTTAGCTGCTCTGCTACTGCATACAAAAAAGAGAGGGCACCATTAGAGAAAATACTTACTGCCACTTCCTTCTGAGTACATTCATGATGTACAGTGGTTCTCAGTGTTTCTAAAATCAAGCCTCAAAGATGAAGTAATCATGGGATATATTCCATTTCCTGATGCACACAGGTGCTCAGTTTCTAATGAGACACAAGTGGTCTGTTTATATGTAGGAGATGAGCTTCAGATGCAGCAAAATGAGGGTACTCCACCTGTGTTAAGGTTTGAACAAATTCTGCGCTGGATTTACCAACATCACTGGTTTTAACAGAGCTTTGAAACTTCTCTAATGTATGATACATGCTGGGACCAGTCCAGTTGCTGTCTGCACTATTCTGATGCTAACAATCTACTCAGAAGCAGATGGGTAAAGAAGCAATTGATGGGACCTGGAGTGTTCTCGTCCCATCCATGCACATGGCCCAACTGAGGAGAATGGGAAAAAGTACAAATGGGTAAGAAGGCTAAATTATCCATTTTTATCCCAGTACCTTCAGTCAAAGACATAACTCCTAAATTATTATTCTAATTCCATAGTCTGCTATTTAGCTTGC